>JAWDJD010000002.1:419497640-419720140 GCA_035047305.1 Bradypodion pumilum | reverse complement strand
GCAGCAGCATTTACGGCAGGAGGAACCACATAACCGGCCCACTCAGCTGTCTGGGGTGTGTGGTCAGGCCTGTAGCATGAAATGTTTGGGAACCCCCATTTTATCCGGACACAAGGACAAGAAGCTAAATGGAAAGCATAGCTCCAAAGGCAGTCTGCCTCTGAACACTGTAGCCGGGTTAGAGCTACGCAAGTAGAGATTGGCTTCTCTGTGGAATGTGGGCTTTCTGAAAGCATTTTAAAGCACTGCTGGTTTGGGAAATGAGATGCCAGAATATTGACTCTTCATCTGGTGCCACAGCTATCTTGGCTTATTAATGGCTGGTTTCTTTTTTTTTTTTAAAGTGGGGGTCTTGAACGTATGCATAACCACATTCAAGTGATCTTCTTTACCTAGCTATGATGTTGCCAGTGTCACCATTTACTCCATGGGTGGTCAAAACCACACACATTTCAAGGAAGACCACAGCAACCCTCAATAACCCTCTCAGACACTCTGACATGTCCTTCCGGGGGGGGGGGCTCTCAAATGACAAATTCTGCCCTTCCCCCAAAGCCTTTGGCTAACATGATTTGCCATGTAAAAATAACCTGTTGAGCCTGTTCTTGCCCTTGAAATAACTTTATTCAAAACTAGAACAGACCTCCTTTTTCTGGTGAAGAACTTGCATGGCGTCAAACAAAGCCAGGAGATTATGAGGCAGTATGTGGGCCTGCAGGTTCATAAAGAAGGGGTGGGTGGGAGTTCTCATGTACACATGAGTCTAGTGGGATACATGAGGTTTGCGTGTTTATTTATTTATTTATTTATTTATTTATTATATTCATATTTATATAGCTGCCCAACTCACAAAGACTTTGGGTGGCATACAATCTTAAAACCTTTAAAACAAAAACAACCTCATTAAAACAGATTACCCTGCTAAAACCCCCACATATTAAAAAGTGGAAGATTACTTTGATATTAAACCAACCAGCAGGTGGGGGTCACGACATCTTCAGGACCCCACACTTGCCCCGCCAGCCATGTTTCCAGATCTTTCCTGAAGGGCATCAATTCCATCTCCAGCCTTAGTTCCACTGGCAGGAGGTTCCATAGGGCCGGAGCGGACACAGAGAAGGCCCTCCTTCTTGTGCTAGAGAGACACGCCCCTCTAGAAGATGGTAGAAGCAGAGAGCCCCTCCAGTCCACTCTGGTTGGATGGACAGACTTCTTGGGGCGATGCGGTCTCTTAGGTATCCTGGCCCACTACCATATAGGGCTATAAAGGTAATGACCAGCACCTAGAATTGCACCCGGAGGCAAATTGGAAGCCATTGCAGCTCCCGAAGCAGTGGTGAGGCACGAGCATAACGCCCACACCCCATCACCACCCAAGCAGCCGCATTCTAGACCAACTGCAGCCTCCGGATGGTTGTCAAGGGCAGCCCCATGTAGAGCGCATTGCAATAATCTAGTCTAGAGGTGACCAGAGCATGAGTAAGGAGTCCTGGTCTAGGAGCGGGCGCAACTGGCAAATCACCCGAAGTTGGGCAAAAGCCCTCCTGGCCACGGCCACTACCTGATCTTCAAGCAGCAGTCATGAGTCCAGGAGGATCCCCAAGTTGTGCACTGGATCTGTCTGGGGCAGACTAGCCCCATCCAAAACCAACGATGGTAGCTCCCGAGATATACCGGGCCCCTGATCCATAGCCACTCAGTCTTGCCAGGGTTGAGTTTATTCCGTTGTCCCCCATCCAGACCCCATCAGCCCCCAGGCACTCAGACAGGACTTTGACAGCATCACTGGGATCACCATGAGACGAGATGTACACTTGGGTGTCATACGCATACTGATGGTACTGCGCCCCGTGGCAACGGATGATCTCACCCAGTGGTTTCATGTAGATATTAAATAGGAGAGGAAACAGCACCGAGCCCTGAGGCACCCCATATTGGAGTGGTCTAGGGCTGGACGTCTCACTCTCCAACCACACCAACTGGGTACGGCCCTTCAGGAATGAGGAAAAACAGGATAACACAGTGCCCTGGATCCCCAATCCTTGGAGCCATTCCAGAAGGATACCATGGTTAACGGTATCGAAAGCCACTGAGAGGTCAAGGAGAGCAAGGATGGTTGGATGGCCTCCATCCCTTTCTCGCCAGAGATCATCCATCAGTGCAACCAATGCCATCTCCGTACCATGTCCGGGCCTGAACCCTGACTGAAAGGGGTCCAGATAATCCGCTTCATCCAGGACCCCCCGCAACTGCCGCACCACCTCCTTCTCCAATATCTTCCCCAAAAAGGGAAGGTTGGAGACTGGCCTATAATTAGCTGGAATTGCTGGGTCAAGAGAAGGTTTTTTAGGAGGGGGCGCACCAAAGCATGTTTAAAAGGTGCAGGGAATACCCCCTCCCGTAAAGATGAATTAATTAACGCCCCGAACCAGCCACCTGTCACTGCCTTAGATGATTTCACCAAGCCGGCAGGACAGGGATCTAAAGGGCAGGTAGTAGCGTGAACAGCAGCAAGGAGCCTGTCCACTTCATCAGGGACAACTGGATCAAACCGCTCCCAGATGACATGGCAAGACTGTGGTCCGGTCCCCTCCTGACTCTCCCCATCCACGCTGAGGTTCAGTCCCGAGCGAATCTGAGTGATTTTATCTGTCAGGTAATCAGCGAAAACCTCAGCCGAACTCTGCCAACCAGGCACCGGCCCCCCTTTACCGAGGAGAGACCTGGTAACCTGGAATATTGCCGCTTCACCACCCTTATCGCCACCAGGTAGGCCCTAATAGCGGTTCTAACCAGTGTCCAGTAAGACTCAGTCCGAGTCTTCCCCCAGCGGCGCTCTTGGCATCTCTTCACCTGTTTGAGCTCCCACAGTTCTTCAGTGAACCACGGGATGACATAGCCCCATGGGCTTGAAGAGGCGCGATTTCATCCAAGGTTGCCGTCGTCTTTCTGTTCCACAGGTCAATCAGCGCCTCAGGTGAATCGCTTAACTGATCCAGAGGAAAATCCCCCAGTTCCTGCTGGAATCCATCAGGATCCATTAGTCGCCGGGGGCAGGTTAGCTTGACAGGCCCTGCCTCCCTACGGTGAAACATCGCCCCCAGAAAGTCTAGAGTCACCGGAAAGTGATCTGACCATGGCACAGGTGTTATGTCTAGTTTCCGTAGTCTCAGATCACTCTGCCACCGCCCCGACAAAAAGATTAAATCTGGTGTGTGGCCACTGCCCCTGGTCGGGCCCTGAATTACCTGAATCAGGTCCATATCTGCCATGGAAGCCATGAACTCCTGAGCCACCCCGGAGCCAGTCCCCAGCGAAGGCAAATTGAAGTCCCCCAAAACCATCAGCCTGGGGAACTCCAACGCCAACGCTGAGACGGCCTTGAGGAGCTCAGGCAGGGAGTCCCTTACCCTGCAAGGGGGCAGGTACAGGAGTAAGACTCCCAACTGACCCTTAGGGCCCAACTGCAGGAACAGGGCCTCACAACCCGGAACTTGTGGAACAGCAGCCCTAGCAACTTCATAGTAAGCTTCATAGTAGCTTAATATTAAAGTCGGTGGTGGCGGCTGCTACTCGTATCCGAGCATACATTTTTTTCATGGAAATCATTTTCAGAAAAAAACGCCATTGGCGTGAATTTGTTTAAGGTGGATCCCAGCTTGCCATGACGTAATGTAAGTGCAAAAATACAAATGTCAGTCCATCACTTCAGTTAAAAAATGACATTTTTTACCACCACACCCCCAGGCTTTTGCTCCCCGCCACTGGGCCCGAGACTGTAGGGAGGTGCGGTTTGGTGGCAGAAGGGTTGGGTGTGAGGGGGTGGGGGTCCCTCTTTGACTTTGAGTTTGTGGTTTGTTATTTTGTTTTGCATTATTGAACTTGTTTGACTCTTATGATTGTTAGGGTAATTTTGATATTGTATTGAATATGTTTTTGATAATTCATACTGTAACTGTATTTTGTTGTATTATTTGTATCATATTTTATATTGTTTGGCATTCTTGTTGTAAACCGCTTTGAGTTCCCTTTATGGGGAGGAAAGCGGTATAAAAGTCTAAACAATAAAATAAATAAATAATAAAACTCCCAGAGACTCCCTGGCTATAATGGCGACACCACCACCCTTCCCCTTCTCCCTAGGCTGGTGCCAAATACCGAACCCGGCTGGACATATTTCTGACAGAGGTATACCATCCTCCAGTCTCAGCCAGGTTTTGGTGATGCATGCCAGGTCGGCCTGACCCTCCTGAATAGAATCTTGAATCAGGGGGGAGGAGCCTTTTTGCAGACCAACCTGGCATTCAGCAGCAGCCTAAGGGCAGGGTCACTCTGGATCAGCTGCTCAGGACTTAGAGGTGTAACCAAGGGGCCGGAACGAGGGACAGATAACAAGCATAAGTCCCATGTTCCCCGGGTGCAGCCCGCCCCTCGGTACCTGCCATATCGCCCCATGCCCGTCATAACTCCAATTTGGGCCCCAGGAACCTCCCTGCCTATTTCAGATGGAGCGCTGCCCCACCTTCCCAGCTGGCGAGGCTGGCTCTCACTCACTCCCCCTCCTCTCTCCCTCCCCACTTGAAACCCCCCAAAACCGGAGTTGTGGCTATTGGTATGGCCATTGGGCCATGAAACAGCCTCAGGTGCCGCCTCATTGGGGAAGCAAGGCTGGATCCTTGCTTCATTAAGATGACCACTGGCCCTACACGAATAGGTCTATTGCTGAGCCTAAACAATGCAAGATGAGCCACCCAAGGATTTTTAGAAAAAGCAACACAAGGTGTCAAGATTTATTTATTTTTTACAAATCAGATAAGCAGATCCATCTATGTCTATATGAACGAATGGAATCTCACACTTGCTAACAGAGAATAATATGCCTTGGTGCACTGAAATGGTGTCATTACTCAAGAGGATCTTTGGCCATCCATTTGAGTAAGGCAAGGTTTTTGCCTATCTTGCTTTGTTTAAATGAAGACAGCATCTCAGATAATGCTCATATTTCATACTGTACACAAGCTGTGCTGCTTACTGAAGGGCTAATTGGAGAATGAGAGATAATAAGTATGGAAATGAAATCTATGATATGGGTCATTTTTCAGAATTTCATAGAGCAGATTAGAACACAAGAATGTTGCTGGAGAAATTATTTCAGTAATGATCTTCTGAGAAGAGACCCTTACATTTCATTAGAAAGGTAATTGTAGTTTTGAGCAGGTGTGAAGCAGACTCTCTCTCTCTCTTTCTCTCTCTCTCTCTCTCTCTTTCACACACACACACCAGGGGTTAATAAATCCTTGCTTACAGGTGAGTATCAGTTATATATATATATTTTTGCATTAAACTTAATAGCCCCAACCCGTTGGCCACTGCCACCCAACCAAGAGGGAGACAAGAATGGATACAGGGATAACACATTCTTCTGATGTTGTGACTGGTAGTTGGCAGATAGCAGAAACCTAAGGGCGGTGTTTACAACTGTTTAGGAGGTATTTCTACAGCCGGGGTTCTCAACATTTCCACACCACGGGCCAGACCATGCCCACTCAGACAGCCGAGTGGGCTGGGCGCGTGGGGTTCCCCTGCCATAAACGCAGGCATAAATCACAGTTGGCACATTTACAGCTGTTGTAAACATGTTCCTTCCGCTTCCGGGGGTCGTTGCCGTGGACTGGATGGTTTGCTGCCGGGAGCTGGGGCCAGCCCGTTGTCCATAGGTTGTGAATCCCTGCTCTACAGAATGTGTAGTTGGTCCAGTTGTATCCTCATACAACTGGACCAACTACACATTCTGTATCCTCATACAACTGGATTCACAAGCAACAAAGTGAGACCCTGGAAGACCCAAAGGTTCTGTCCTGTTAAGTAAGAATTAACATTCAGACAGAAACGGAGTCATATAAATCATCCTTGCTATTTTGAAATTTTTATTTGTTTGTCCTAAGGTAGGTTATGTTTAGTTCCAATCTTCCCATTCTAATCAATCAAGATGGATGCAGATATTTTACAAGTAGAGTGGATTATAATCTCAGAGTTAATGTTCCTTGTTAGTTTGTCAACAGACAAAACTACTAGGTGGCTTAAACTTTTTCTGCCCTATCTCAGAATGTCTTGACCTTTTCTTACGGGTGTTAGCTTCATTCTGCTTCTGTCAGATATCAGTAATAAACAAAGCATTTCTAAGAAACTAGCATAGCTTGCCCGGCACTGCCGGGCATTTTTACTGTGTGTGTTGGTGGTTAGGGGTGGTTTTGGTGTGTGTGCACATGTGTAAACACCACACACACACACACTGGGCTGGTTTGAAATTTGCAGGCCAGTGAGAGAGAGAGAGAGTGAATGAGAGAGGTTGGTCTTCCTCAGAAGATGGGGGCCAAAGTTTTCATCCTCTGTGGAAGGGTGGTTTGGCTGGAGCCCGGGGAGGACGCAGGGCCGAAGGATCCGGCCATGGCATCTTCCCCAGGCAAATAGGAAGTGCGCAGCAGGCGCCTTCGGTGCCCTTGTGTTCCCCGCCACCTGGTGAGGAGACAGTGGCTGGACCCTTGGGCCATGCGTCCTCCCAGGGCGAACAGGGAGTGCGTCTCCCTGCTGCCTCACCAAAGCCTGGTGGGAAGAGGAGGTCTCTTCCCCCCAAGCTACAGGGGGGCTTGTGTTGGCCTCCAAGGCTGTGGGGAGAAAAAACGGGGGGACAAGAGGGAAGCAGCAGTTCGTCTTCCTCGGAAGACAGGGGCCGAAGTTTTCGGCCTCCATCCTCCTAGGAAGATGAACCACTTCCCTACAGGAGACGGAGTCCGAGAACGGTGCTCTGTGTTTGGCCTCTGTCTCCTGTAGGGAAACTTAAAAATTTCTGTCTGGGAGATGGAGGCCTGAGAACAGAGTGCCATTCTGGGCCTCCGTTTCCCTGAGGGAAGCTTTTCACCAGGTTTGTGGAGAGAAGAAGGTCTCCCCCTTCCTTCCGCAACCCCGCCGAAGCTGCAGCAGGACCGGCCCTGGACTTTGTTGCCGGCCGGGAAAGTGGACGCGGTCACGGCGGTGGTTTTTTGTTATTTCCACGTGCCGTGCTTTCCCAGCCTCCTTCGCGGTCCTGTCCATCAGCCTGATTGGCTGAGGGGTGGCGCGGCGCGAAGGAGGCTGGGAAACGTAGTTTTTAATTTTTGGTCATCTTCATGGAGCAACTGCCCCACTTTTGACAACTGGGCCCTTGCGGTGATGCTCCAAGGGTCTTAAGGTAAGTGTAGGCGGCTCGGTTCAGAATGGTTGGGCTGGGTGCGGACATACATGCTGGACACTAACGGTTAATGCACAATTTTATAGGTAAGAGCTGTGCTGGAAATAAGTGCCTGTTTTGTGTTAGTGTGCTTTATAATTTGGTTTTAGTCAATTTAGTTTTCCCAAAGTAGAATTGAAGATATCTCCTCTCTGCCCTTCCCCAACCCCCTTCGACATTTAGCAACATCTTGGGATTAATTTTATATATAGCGACAAAATTTAATCAGGCACTACTAGGGGAAGAGTTTGTTTTAAAATTTTAAAATTGTTTGTTTCTTATGTTTCTTTTCTTTTTTCTTTTTTGATTGAATTGTAAACCACCCAGAGTGAAAACAGCTCCCAGATGGTATAGAGAGAGGGCGCTGGCTCTTTGGCTGTAAACGGAGATGAGCACCATACCCTAGAGTTAGATACAACTGTCTTTCAAGCAACAGCGACCTTTACTAACCCTTCTAAGTACTGTACTTTATATCTAGAGGGTCTCCATAAGGTGGAATTCACTAAATGATACATGTAAAAATAGGATTTTTTCCTGAGCAATAAGTAAATTGCATATGTACAAGAAACATTGCTTTAAATAAGCATGTATAGAAACAGCCTACAAACACAAACATCAGCAGCAGTGGCAGCTGTAACTCGATCTGACTATATAGTTTTTTCCTTCCCCGGGGTGCCAGGAGGCCTGGTCTTGAGGCTGGCTGGTTCTGGGCCTCCTTCGCCCTCCAAAGCAAGCAGGAAAAATGCCACTGGCATAAATTTATTTAAAGTGGATCCCAACTTGCCATGAAGTGACCCATACACTATGATCTCGGAGCCATCTCCTGCAGCACATATGAAATGAGACATGCAGGATTTGACACTGGGACTGCAATGGACTGCCGCAGCCTTGAGGATATGAACAAGGTGCGCCTTCACAGCCAGTCCATCTGGCATGGCCTCTTCCACCTCCATTACCACTGGGAATGAGAGTTCCTCCTCCACTCATTTTGCCGTTGGGCCAAATCTGATGATTTCCAGTGGCTGGTTGAGGACTTCACCGTCCCTCCCCCTGGGCCCACACCAACAACCAGGGAAAGAAGAAGCCAGGGCTGGTTGAGGACTTCACTGCCCCTCCCCCTGAACCCACACTAAAGGCCCAGGAAAGAAGAAGCCAGGGCCAGTTGAGGGCTTCACCATCCCTCCCCCTGGGCCCACACCAATGGCTGAGGGAAGAGGAAGCCAGGGCTGGTTGAGGACTTCACTGCCCCTCCCCCTGAGCCCACACCAATGGCCAGGAGAAGAAGCCAGGGCCAGTTGAAGACTTCACTGCCCCTCCTCCTGAGCCCACACCAATGGCCAGGAGAAGAAGAAGCCAGTGCTGGTTGAGGACTTTGCCACCCCTCCCCCTGAGCCCACACCAATGGCTGGGGGAAGAAGAAGCCAGGGCCAGTTGAGGACTTCGCCGCCCCTCCCCCTCAGACTCCATCAACATATTGTAATGTAATCTATTGTTTGTAAGTCACCCTGAGTCACTACGGTGGGTGGGCAGCAATATAAATTTGAACTAATAAATAAATAAATAATAGATTTCCTCCACTGAGGGGACCATAACCCCCCTCAAAGGGGCTCATCCTCTCGAAGCCATTGGCCCCTTTGGGGAGTCAGGTTATTTACTACCGCCCAACACTCTGCGCTGAGTCGCTGGCTGTACAGTCTACTCCATTACTATAGCAGAATGTCCGGCCAGACCTAAAAACAAACACATAAAGGTCTGCAAACAGAACAATAATAAATATATGCATATAAATGTGGTATTCTGAATGTTCTATCTGGAATATCCTGGAAAGGGTCACCATAAGTTGGAAATTAATTTGACGGCATGTTATCATACACATTAATACTCACAAATTAGTATCTCCAGGTTGAAGATATATTCCACCTTTACAGATTGAAAAGGGGAAGGGGCACAGTTTCTTGTTTATTTAAAAGCATTGTGGAAGGAAAAGTAGAGGTAAAGGTCACCCTTGCTCATAAGCCAGCCATATCTGACTCTATGTCGTGGTGCTCATCTCCGTTTATAGCCAAAGAGCCAGCACTGCCTGCATCTGCAGACATTTCCATGAAGACATAGCAGACATGACTAGAAACCAGAGTACTGTATTTGGAACGCTGTTACCTTCCCACCAAAGTGGTACCTATTTATCTACTTGCAATGTCTTGCTTTCAAATTGGTAGGTTGGCAGGAGCTGGGACATAGATGGGAGCTCCCTCCATAGTACAGCACTCGGGTCTTGAACTGCTAACCTGCCAACCTTCCAATTGTCATGTTCAGCACCTTAACCACTAAACCACCACTTAGGGAAGGAAAAAGGTAGTCCAAAACCCTTAGTTTTAGCATGCTACTCTTTGTGGAAAGAGCTTGGGGATAAAGCTAATCTGAAAAAGCATTCAGTCTCCCAGGTACCCTCTAATGTAATGCAGTTTTAGGAAAACTGCACCAAATAGACTGATGTTTATATCTTGCCACTTCATCCATAGGCTTCCTATGTGTACGTAGACAGAAAAAACAAGCTCTGAGAATGGAGATGCTGGTCAATCTTAATAAAAACCAATGCGAAACATGCTCTTTTAAGACTTTGTTAAGGAGAACAAAACCAAATGTCAACAACCATACTACTCTGAGAATATGCCATTAGCGCATCATCCTTTACACATCTTTTTGGAACATGAAGTGGAGCACAGTGTCCTTCCATTCCAAAATAAGCCAGAGAAAAGAGAGAGAGAATTAAATGGATGTTTTATAAAGGCCAGCACCACTTTACTTTCTCTCTTTTCAAAGACAAATGTGTAATTAAAGGTGACAAACATGCATTTCAAAGCCCTGCAGTCCAAATGCCCCATCTTTCCACCATTCACAGGTCATGACAAATTCTAATCTTTGAACAGTGCCTCTGAGAATTTGGGGTGGGGGTGGGGGGAAGCATTGTGTATGCAAGAAAGAGAGAGAAAGAGACCAAAGGGTTGGAAAATGTTTGTAAAATATGCAAACTCAAAATAACTATCTAAGTCAGGGGTGCCCAAACTATGTCCCTCGGGCCAGATCTGGCTCCAACACCAATTCATCTGGCCCATGCCACCCTTGCTGCTCCTGGAAGTGGAAGTAAAACTTCCACTTCCAGGAACGTCAAGGGTGGTATGGGTCAGATGAATTGGTGTCAAGGGCCAGATCTGGCCTGAGAGCCATAGTTTGGACACCCCTGATTTAAGCAGAGAAAATGGCAGTCTAAAAATATATCTCATCCTGTTGCAAAACAGATTGCAAGGCACTTTTTACTTCCACTTCTGGAGGGAGGAAGCATACGACCGGCCCACTAAACCACGTGACTGGCCCATTGAACCACATGACTAGCCCACGGCTCAAAAAGTTTGGGCACCCCAATCTAAGGACACAGACAATCACTGTTAACAAGAGAAAAGAGTTAACTGTAGAAATTCAACTAACCTGACCCAGCAGCTAACGTGAATGGATGCAGTTTTAGGGGTTCTGCGGAATAAGTTAATTTTCTATTATTAAACTTCCCATAAAGGCTGTTTCCCCCTCATTCTATTTCATAATGTTACACGTAGCATCAAGAAAAGTCAAATTCTAAGGATTCCAGAGCTGGCTGGATAGTTTGGTGGTTTAGGTATTTGGCTGCAGAGCCAGAGTTGGGAGTTCAGTTCCACACTGTGCCTCCCAATAGAAAAGCCATCCTATTTTGCCTTGGGCAAAGATGCACAGTTCAAGGGCACTCCCAGGAGAAGGGAATGGTAAACCACTTCTGTGTTTTCTCTTTCTAAACAACCCACAAACAGGTCACCATAAGTCACTTTTGACTTGACGGCATGCTGCTGCAGCAGCACCGCACAGTCCACCAGATGTTCACATCAGAGTTTTGCTAGAGATTCCTGGACACTAATATAATGTGGCTGGTACCTAGTAGTGATACTCTCTGTAACTGCTCTATTGTGATCTTACCTAGTAGTAGTAGCAGCAGCAGCAGCAGAAGAAGAAGCAGTACACAGTCCACCAGATGTTCACATCAGAGTTTTGCTACAGGTTCCTGGACACTAAGATAATGTGGCTGGTACCTAGTAGTGATACTCTCTGTAACTGCTCTATTGTGATCTTACCTAGTAGTAGTAGTAGCAGCAGCAGCAGAAGAAGAAGAAGCAGTACACAGTCCACCAGATGTTCACATCAGAGTTTTGCTACAGGTTCCTGGACACTAAGATAATGTGGCTGGTACCTAGTAGTGATACTCTCTGTAACTGCTCTATTGTGATCTTACCTAGTAGTAGTAGCAGCAGCAGCAGCAGCAGCAGCAGAAGAAGAAGAAGAAGAAGAAGAAGAAGAAGAAGAAGAAGAAGAAGCAGTACACAGTACACCAGATGTTCACATCAGAGTTTTGCTGGAGGTTCCTAGACACTAAGATAATGTGGCTGGTACCTAGTAGTGATACTCTCTGTAACTGCTCTATTGTGATCTTACCTAGCAGCAGCAGCAGCAGCAGCAGCAGCAGCAGCAGCAGCAGCAGCAGCAGCAGCAGCAGCAGCAGCAGCAGCAGCAGCAGCAGCAGCAGCAGCAGCAGCAGCAGTAGATCCTAGCCCTGGACCTAAGTTGTTGTTGTTGTTGTTGTTGTTGTTGTTGTTGTTGTTGTTGTTGTTGTTGTTGTTGTTGTTGTTGTTGTTGTTGTTGTTGTTGTTGTTGTTGCTGGTGGTGGAGGTGGAGGTGGAGGTGGAGGTGGAGGTGGTAGTAGTAGTAGTAGCAGCAGCAGCAGTACTAGTAATAGAAGTCCAGGCATTGTGTGGGCTGTTGATGTCTTTGGAAGAATCAAGTCCTTTTATGTTTCCTGTTTGCATGCTTTGCTTCTCAAAGTGAACTTTTGCAAGCTATGTATTGCGTAAATGTTTGGGGCATTTTTTTAAAAAGCTACTTGTCTAACTCTGTTGATGGGGGCAAGCTATCTGTTGGAACTTAAAATCTCCCTATCGAAGCGCCTCATGTTCAGACAATAGCAACAACAAAAGACATTTCTGTTTCTCCTCCAGATGTAACTCTCTTGCCTTCAAAAATATGACTCCATCCTCATCATTCTTGGTGCAACTCCTTGGATCTAATTCAATACAAGCACATATCCTGCAGTTTCTTGCTCAGGACTCCCATGCAGTTTCCCATCCAGGCATAGAGCATGTTGAAATCTACCTGGCCAGGAATGCCTTTGGCCCGATGGGGTAAGGCAGGGTAGCAATGGGAATTCTAATGGAGCTCAGTGGAATTATTGAGAGGGGAGTTTTCCCCCACCCAAGTTGTGAACATGCTGCCTGAGAACTCATCCCCTTACTTTGGAGAACTTCTACTAAGTTTTGCCTTTGCTTTTGAAACAGCTAAACCAAATTTGTCCTCTTGGATTTTAGCAGTTTCAAGGCAAGTAAGTTATGATACAGTTGGGGCCTTGAGGATTCCACACAAATGGCCAGTTTGCTCCCTCCAGTAAATGTGAGTAGGTAATAAAATATTTTAACACAGCAGGAATGAAAGAAAAATAGAAGGTTGGTTGATTCTACCTCCTTCCCTGCCCCGAGCTAATTCTAATCCTCTTGAGTCTATGTATTATAGCATTAGCCCCCATAGAGGCTAAAATGAATTCTTCCATTGCCCATAAGTAGCCCATGTGTGAGCATGTATGTGACTATCACATAATGTGGCATTACTTGTCATGAAGAAAAGGCCTTTTCTTTCTGGAGACATTTTTTCCTCTGAAATAGACAAAATTGATTCATGAATAAAAGACAGAAGGAATGGCCCAGGTGATACGCTGTGAGATCTCCAAGCATACATCTGCAAATGTTGAAAACTAAGAATTTTGATATTTATTTATTTATTTATTTACAGCATTTATATACCACTTTCCTCCCCCAAAGGAGACCCAAAGAAAGCGGTTTACAAATCAGATAAAAACAACAGATAAAAACATCAGATAAAACCCCTATCTAAAACCAGATTAAAAACATATAAACTATCTAATTAAAACCACTCTCACCCTCCCTCCACCCACGTTAAAAAGGGCTGCCAGGTCAAATTACACCCCACACAGGCTAAACAAGACAGCAGGATTGGGAAGTGGGGCCAGTCATGCCCCACACCCACTGGCGTAGCCATGTTTTTAATGCTTTTCTGAAGGGGAGCAATTCTGTCTGGAGGCGCAGTTCAGGTGGTAGGAGGTTCCAAAGGGCCAGGGCAAACATCGAGAAGGCTCTCCTCCTGGTCCCAGTTAGATGTACTTCCTTAGCTGATGGGACCACCATGGAGCCTCTCCGGTCTGCCCTCGTAGGACGGGTTGAAAACCTTGGGGTGACGTGGTCTCTTAAGTATCCTGGTCCAAATTTAGCCCTTTCTCTGTGGATGGTGTTGCTTGCCTTCCTGATAGTAAATTCAACTATACGTATACAGTTTAAGCTATGTACACAAATTGTAGTAATACACCCTTCTTTCATTTCCCTCTTTCCCCCCCCCCTCAGAAAAATTAAACCCTGCAGTTGCTCTTCTACACTTCACTAGACTTCAAAAAAAACACCACAGTCATTAGGAAACAGTAAGACAGGGGTACTGAATTCAATCTCCATCCAAGTCACTGTGTTTAATTTAAAAAAAAACACCTGAAGAAGACAACTCAACATGCCCTAAATTAAATTAAATGGTGTCTAGGCATGCCTGCCAATTGTCCATGGAAACATCTGCAGACACAGACAGCACTGCTTCTTTGGCTGTAAGCAGAGATGAGCATTGAACCCTAGAGTCAGATATGACTGGCTTTCAAGCAAGGGTGACCTTTAGCTTTACCTTCTTGTTACTACTGTATCAGCATCATTGCATTAGTGTCATTCTGACCACTCATAAGTACTTGAAATGTTGATAATACTAATGGACCTGAGCCATGCTCTTTAAAAATGTACTTGAAATATCTAAGTTGGGGAAAAGTATATCCTTGGATCCAGTTGTCAACATCCTTCTCATTGGTGCCAATGGGACTTGCAGTCTAACATTTGGAGGGCCTACACTGCATCAAGAGTACAGTACTATACTGTACTCTAAAGCAGTGTTTCCCAGCCTTTGGTTTTTGGACTTCAATTCCCAGAAGCCTAAGTCAATTCCTCAAAGCACTGATCAGCCAATGTACTGTCTTGGGCTTCTGGGAATTGAAGTCCCCCATGGGGCCTGTGCCCCACATTGGGAACCACTGTTCCAAATCATTATGGTTGAAATTACATTACGTTGTTTACTCAAACCAGGAAAGTTAAGCAAACGTGCACAAGTGAACAAGTGTATGAAAATATGACAAGCTATTAATAATGACTACCAATGAGCTCATATTCACAAGTTTTATCAATCCAATCACCATGTCCAAACAGAAGAGTATTCTTGTTAAGAAAGCCTTGTCTCTCCTTGCTTGGATGTCTTGTGAGATGAGAGACTTCACCTCATTCAGGGTCATAACCATGTGGGGCAACTGGACTTTCTCCCAGGCACCAAATTTATAGGGTGAACTCCTTCCCTCAATCTTCCAAGATTGGCATCCCAGTCTCTTCCCATAGTAGATCAGATGGAGGCAGACCAGGCATTTGAAATGAACCCAATTTTCAGCAGACTATGCAGCTGGTAAACAAGACCACCAGAGTTAAGCCGATGAAACATGGTCGGCATTTCAGTCCCTGAGGCAGTACACTGAGACTGTTGTACTTTGGACTCATTGTGGGAAGAGAAGATTCACTGAAAAATCAATGCTCAGAAAAACATTGAGAGCAGCAGGAAAAAGGAAAGATCAAGTATGAGATGGAGTGGCTCCATAAAGAAAAACGGCCTTGATTGTACAAGATTTGGGCAGGGATGTTAATGCTAGAACATTTTGTAGGCCATTGTGAACATATGACAGAGGTGATATGGCAGTCTATAAAAACAAAGCAGGATGTGGATATAGGTATGGATATACTAAGTAGACTTTTAATATATTTTCATAGCTCTGACAATGCTACCCTGCAGAGGAGGGGAGATGCTTGTAAGGTGTTCGGTGTTGCAATTACCTCTTGGAGTATTTTCACATTATGAATTACATGGTTGATTTGGGGATACATTTTGTGCTGCTTGCCCTGCACAGCAGAATTGCTACTTATTGCTGCTACCTCACTCCAAGATGTTAAAGTTGTAGTGACCTTTCCCAAACCTATTATGCTTCCTTTACAGCACATTTCTGTTAATATGACTGCATTTGTACTAAAAAAAATGTATACAAAGGATTCACTTCTCTTGTATTAGCATAACAAATCATAGTTCAAAGGGCAAAGGATAAAAGAAAAGAGGAATGCCAATGTGTCTTAAATTCCCTATACATTTATTTGTATTGCATATCAGCCCATCAGCAATGGGAAGCTAAGTGTTTTATTTTGAAGCATTTACCCAGTTTATTCTATAGTTGAACCATAATAAATTAATCCTGTTTTTTTACAAGAATTATAACTGACATGCTGTCATAGCTATACATGTACAACCTTTAGAATATACATAATACTTTGAAAGCTGTCACATTTGGTACTGTTGTAAACATCACCCAGGGTTACTAAACTGTAATCAATGGGTGTACTTCAGAGATAAACTGTGGTGTCCTCCCTTTTTGATCCAAGAAGAAAATAATTCTTTCCTCAGAAACCTTTCTGCAAGATATGTCACTGATACTAATTTGTTGGGTGGACCGTGGAGAAACAAAGACAAGAACAGTAAAGAATATTATGGCACTTCAAAGAGTACCAAGAATTTAATATGTGGTCCTCTAGCTACATATAATTGGATTCCGGTCCCATCCCCCTCTCATTAGTATTGTTGGGAGTTGCAGTTTTATCTGGCACAGGATTCCATCAATGGCAGGCCCCCTTAATCAAATGCCTTAAAGCAGGGTTGCCCAAACTACAGCCTGCAGGCCAGATACAGCCCCTGATGCCAATTCATCTGGCCCACACTGCCCTTGTCACTCCCGGAAGCGGAAGTAAAATGCGCCCATACAAGCACATTTTACTTCCACTTCCGGGAGCGACAAGGGCAGAGTGGGCTGGATGAATTGGCGTTGGGGGCTAGATCTGGCCCTCAGATCATAGTTTGGGCACCCCTGCCATAAAGCCCAAAACATTTTATTTATTTATTTATTTATTTATTTTATTCCCTAATTTCTACATCAGGGTGGGAGGGGACAAAAACACCTTTACAAGATGGAAGATGCTTGGCTCAGGAATACTACAAGCAAGAAGGAAGTTGAAATTGTTGTAGATCACAAGCTGAATATGAGACGACAGTGTGATGTGGCTGCAAAAAAAACCAACACTGTTTGAGTCTGCATTAACAGATGTATAGTCTCGAAAAGCCATGAGGTACTAGTCCTCCTATTCACTAGTTAGACCACATCTAGAGTACTGTGTCAAATTCTGGAAGTTGCATTGAAAAAAATATGCAAACAAATTAGAGAAGGTACAGAGAAGCACACCAAGGATGATCAGAGAACTGGAAAACAAGCCATATGAGGAAAGACTGAAAGACCTGGGCATGTTTACCCTTGAGAAAAGGAGACTGATAGGTGATATGATAGCACTCTTCAAATACTGTATTTGAATAGTCATAAAGAGGAGGAGCAGGATCTGTTCTCGATCATCCCAGAGTGCAGGACATGTTACAGGGAACCAGATATAACTTCTTAACTGTTAGAGCAGCAGAACAATTAACTCATGTGGTGAGTGCTCCAACTCTGGGTGCATTCAAGAAATAAACTGGGCAACCATCTGTCAGATTTTGTTTGATTTGGACTCCTTCATTGAACAGGGGTTGGACTCAATGGCCTCATAGGTCCCTTCAAACTAAATTATTCTATGATTCTAGCATCTGTATAAGCTTCCACCAAGTGCAGCCAACTTTCTCCAATACAGTTCACAATAAGAAATGACAATTTGGCCTAGACCTGTGGTTCCCAATGTGGGGCACACCCCACAGGGGGCTATTTGATTGGGGGGGTTGAGAATGGGTTATTAACAGCTAATGGCCTTTTAAGCTTCCTCCACATTAATAGGAGTTCACTTTTTGAATAATAAGATTTATATGTCACCGGGGGGAATCAGGAACAAAAGTGTTGCCAATCTCCAAAATCCTTCTATGGGAGTTTGTTCCATGGAAGCATTTAGCAGTCCCTGAAGGTTTGCCTGAAACTAATGTAGTCTGTGACACATCTTTAATCTAAACATGCACAAAGGTGATCAGAAGTAAACAGTTGGCAAACAGGCTTCAGGGGTGGGCAGGGATGTTTTTGGACCAGCTGCAGCTTCCAAATAAATTTCAGTAACAGAGCTCATTGCCACAGTGTGAACTTTGTGTGTCAAAATCGACAGCTCACAACTAGGAGATCTGCTTCCAAAAGAAATGGATGACAACATCCCAGCTATCCACAGATGAAAAAGGGTCAGCTTGATTATAGTCTATGATGTCCACACTTTGCTCAAATACAGTGGAATGGTAACCATGAAATAAACAAAAAGAACTGTTCCGGATTTCCTTTTTGCCTTTCTCAACTTTCCAGAGAGCAAATCGTCACTCATAATGTATTGATTCTCATCTTTGTGAAAGATGGTTGATCAGAGCCTGGTGGTTCTGCTACCAGTGGAAGCTCTAGTTGTTTATAAAGGTATTCTCTTCATCATTAATGCTATCAGTTACCATGGGTTTTAATGAATTGCTTTAAATAGATTGGCTATTTTTCTATTTTATCATTTTATTTTATTTTAACTATTGGCTTTATTGCTATTGATCACACTACTTCTTGACAAAATTTATTCATTCCTAGCCAGCACTGACTCTTGCAGCTAGACAATGATGGAAATGTTATGTAAAAGAGACACCAGCTATTAGATCAACTAAGTCAAATGAAGATCTGAACTAAAAATCAATGTGAGGTGTGTGTGTTATTTGTTTTGTTTTGTTTTTTGTAAAATAAAAGCGGTGTGGAAATGCTCAAATATATGTTTTTAAATGTGTGTGTTCTTGACCTACGTTCTGCACCATATCCAGAATTCATCCACAACAAAGCCACAGCTACTCGAAACACTTTTATATAGGAAATCCAAGATGGCAAGAAATATGATGTCTTTCTAGGTCAGGAAATGTTGTAACAACAGTAATTGGAGTGATTGTTCCCAGGCTTGCTCATCTACTCTCCTGATTGTCTTCTTCAAAATGCAAACAAAGATGAAGATTATGAAAGCAAAAGCTAGACTGGGCAATCTGTTTTATCTATCACATATCTAGTACATGTGATATGCTTTTTAGCAAAAGGCAGTTATATTATCGAGAGTTGTTCTTTTAGGTCAAGTGGTAGGGGATATTCATAGTGGAAATGCTATGTAAAATAAATGCCAGCTATTAGATTCATTAAGTCAAATGAAGATCTGAACATATCCATATTTAATTAAAGCAGTTAATACATGAAGTGTTTTTTAAATGCACATAACGTTGTATTACTGTTCACCATGTTAATGTCTTGCATTAAATGCCTAGATCAGATACTACTTTATTGTACATTCAGATTTTCCATAATAATTCTTAGTCCTTTTTCCTCCATCATAAATATGTAGTTTGTTTTTAGCTTGTGGGATTAAACACAACCTCTTTTTTTTTACACACAAAAAATCCTTCCCACTTTGCTTCTTCTGGAAGAATCCCCAGTCCCCTGGCATTTCTCTATCTCCCAGAACATGTTAATACTGCTTGCATTATTGCAGGATTACTATACTGAATATACTCTTGGTATTATAGTGCATAATGTTGCTTTAAAAGATTAACCACTCATAGAGAGTTGCATCTCAGAACTAAGTAGGAGGCAGATATAAAAAGAACAGAATGTAAAATGATTGGCTGGTTGATAAGGGTGTTCATTGTTAATACTGAGCTTGAAGAAGTATGATACTCAACGAGACCCAACGCTCTGTTGTTGGCATGTTACCAGCTGACAAATAATTCAGGGTGGGGATAGGACACACTGTTTTTATATATATATGGAAATGATGACAAATATCCACTTATTAAATTTGGATTGATAGAACAGTAGTTGTCAGTGTTAAACAATAAACCATGAGCAAATCTGAACTCATTACTTCCACTTCTAGAGTTTTCCAGGGAAAGTGCAGGCTGGTGATGAAATGATAGTTAGCTCAGCCTGTCAAGATTCATTTCTTTTAGAGCTCCAGCCTTCCCCTGATGCCATCTAATGGTTTCTTGAAATACCAAAATGTTTTTGCATTAACAACGTTACCTATTGTGCTTCTGCTAAATGCATTTTGATGTCAGGCATATGCATGGTGTGCACTCTTTTCTCTCTCTCTCTCTCTCTCTCTCTCTCTCTCTCTCTCTCTCTCTCTCGGCAAAAAAGAGGAAGGAAAAGAAGAAGCAGAATGGGAAAATCAGAACTTACCTGATTTTGCTATTTGCTTCTACTTCAGGCACCAAATGGCATCTTGGAATCTAGGAGACATGACCTTTTGCACCCTTGATTTATTTTATTTGGGGGGCCTAGGATCAGTTTTAGCCCTAAATAACAGTTTTCATTTCATTTGTTTGGAAATCAAGTGTATGCCTTTACTGTAAAGCAATGCAAAGCTTGATGCTTCAGTGCAGACTATTGCCTAAAGTCATCTGAACACAGCACCCAGCAAAGTCTGACAGAATTGCCTTCAAGGAATTGACACTATTTGTTCTTTCTTAGCCAGCACTGACTCTTGTGGCTGCATTGGGATGGATATGAAACATATCAATCTCTCCCCAGTATATCTGTGGAATTCAGAAGACCAACTACCAAAAGCCAGTTTGCTTTGCACTATGTACCAAAGTGTGTCCCTATACCCTTTGGGCTAATGAAACTCATCAGTGGCATTGCTGCTCTGTATACCTCATAACTTTACAAACTAATACCAAATAGGATGGATAAATACTCTAATGATCCTCTCCAGTTCAAGCATACAGGATGCTCATATCATTTACAAAAACCTCAGTATCTGATTAATTGTGTGTGTTTGTCTTTTATTTTAAGCTTGCAATACACTATAGTATACTAATACACATCCCCTGAAGCCATTTTATATAAGAGGATCTATGCAAACAGGGACACAAGAGCATAAAAGGGGCATTGCTGAGCTAGACCAAAGTTTCTGTTGCCACTGTGGCCAGTCGGACACCCTAGTGGGAATCCCGCAGGCAGTGTGTGAGGGCAAATAGCATCCTTATGTTCATGTCTCCCAGCAACTGCTATAAAACACCATGCCACCATCATGAGGCACTTCTCACCCACCCACCCCTACAACAAGCTATACGGCTTAAGCAGGATAATTATTGTCTTTCCGAGGATAGCCTTTTTGAACCAAGTTGTTTAAGGGGTCTTGTTTCTGATGCAAACAATCATTAAAATAATAATTTCGTGTCTGAAATTATTCTGGGTTGAAAGGATTTTTGAGGAAGAAACTCCGCTCAGGGAACACCCAAATGAGGCTCCAGTGGCTCAAGTTGCTAAGACGCTGACTGGGAAGCGGAAGGTCAGCAGTTCGATTCCCGAGTACTGCAGGACGGAAATGAGCTCCCGTCTTCATCCCAGCTCCTGCCAACCTAGCAGTTCGAAAGCAAGAAATTGCAAGTAGATAAATAGGGACCACTTCGGTGGGAAGGTAACAGCATTCCGTGCACTCCGGTGTCTAGTCATGCCTGCCACATGACCATGGAAATGTCTGCAGAAGCAGACAGCGCTGGCTCTTCGGCTTAGAACCAGAGATGAGCACTGCACCCTAGAGTCGGATACGACTGGCTTTCGAGCAAGGGAAACCTTCATGTCCCCAAGAGCTGACACAGAGACGGGGGCTCAATCCGTCATGCAGTACCTGGGTCTTGAACTGCCGACTTGCCAGTCTTTCAGCTAACAAGGCGAGCTTCTTAACCACTGAGCCACCACAGCCCAAAGACAACCATTAAACAGGCCTTTTGAATACAATATGGTATGTACATTGACCACTAAAACACTTCTTTCAACCATAGGCCAGCCACTGGTATTCTCAGTTTAATGGTTGACAATTAAACAAACTTGTTATAGGCATGCTTATCGAGGCATAAAAAAGCTTGCTAAATGATTATTCAGATTTCCTAGTGAATCTTTTCATTCGCTTCTACAGAACTAAAATTAGTCCTGAAATTCAGCAGCAATCAACTTTCTCTATACTACCTCCCCCCACACACACACACACAAAATAAATAAAAAATGCCAGAGCCTGCAGTGATTACAGAAATAGATGTTTAATGAGCCATTTCCTTTAAGGCAGTGGTTCCCAACATGGGGCCCATGCTCCACAGCGCACCTCAATTCTAAGAAGCCTAAGTCAGTGTGTTTGGCTGATCAGTGCTTTGGGGAATTGACTTAGTCACTTGGGAATTGAAGTCCAAAAACCAAGGGTTGGGGAACACTGCTTAAAGGCAAGTCTGGGCAAAATGAGATAATGCTAGTTCATTTGCCCTCCAGCACTATTATCCCGCTTCTAACTTTTTTTTAGTCTTGATGGGGGGAAAGTTCCCGTATGTCCTCTAGGGAGCAATTTTGCCTTTTTTTTTGCAAAGAGGTCTGTTTGCTCAAGTGAAATTTAATTTAATTTAATTTAATAGATTTATATACCGCCCTATCCAATGGACTCTGGGTGGTGTGCACAAGTTAAAACCAATATAAAACAATTAAAAACCCTTAAAACATAGCAATATTACCACCCGCTGTGCCATTTACTATCTAAAAACAAATATAAAACCTTAACATTAAAAATAATAATTACAGGAGGGGGGAGCCTCAGATGAGCCAAAAAGGGGAGCTTGATGACAATCCCAGCCCCCAGATGCATTTTGCCAACCACGTCTTCAATTCTTTCCTAAATAGTAGCAACTTGGCATCCTTCTGCATTAAGCAGTACCTTCCTGGTACAGAAGAATCTGGCTCCTGCTACATCCAGATACCCACTTCCTTTAGTGTTCCTTCTGGATCACCAAGCCTCTGCTTCACAGATCTTGAATAGGTTTCATAAGTTCCCAACCTTGGCCCCCCAGATGTTCTTGGACTTCATTTCCCAGAAACCCAGATCACCAAGTGTGCTAACTTGGGCTTCTGGTAATTGAAGTCTAAGAACACCTGGGGATCCAAGGTTAAGAAACACTGGAGCTCATTCAGAAATACCACCTCCTTTTTATTAAGGCATAAAGATGTTTCTGAATCTTAGGTAACAATAATAATTTCATGTCAGAAATTATTCTGGGTTGAAAGGATTTTTGCTGGAGAAACTCCACTCAGTGGATGCCCAAACGAAAGCAATTTCTTGCTTTCAATCTGCTAAATTGGCAGGAGCTGGGGCAGAGACGGGTGCTCAATCCGTCATGCAGTTCCTGGGCCTCAAACTGCCAACTTGCCAGCCTTACAGTTATCAAGGTGAACTTCTTAACCACTGATCCACTGCAGCCCTGTTGAAGCTTAGGTCAGGGTAGGGGACATATGACTTTGCAGATGCCATTGGACTGCAATTCCATCAGCCCTGGACAATTGAAGCTGCACTGGAGGAGTTGCATTCTGGCCACATCTTGGCTTAGGTATGACTTGGTTCCCAAGTTGTTTCCAGTGCATAAATGGCAAGTCCTGCAAAAAGGTTGAGTAACAGAGGTGTACAACCATTGTAGTCTTGAATGTGAATTCTCCAGTGCATCCTTGTTCCCTGATGTATAGCAATCATAACTAGTAATAACACCCCAGGCTGAGAACAGTTACGTGCATTGAAATCTATGGACTTGGGTGTACCTGACGCAACAAGAACTGGGTCATGCACAATTTCCCTGGAGAAAAACAGCAAAGTTCTTCTAGCATGGTAATCTTTCCACCTATCAATTTTTTTGCCTTTTGACAACAGAAGAGGAGGCTTTAAACCGAACTGAGGCAATACCAGTACGGCTTGTCAAGCTTGCTCATTTCCTTCCCTCTCCCCAAGCAGGAGAAATACACTTAAGCATATCTGTTGCATCTGTCAAGTCTTCACATTTGTCAAACCATTAGTGGTCCCTCTGTCAACATAAATAAATCTGCCCATAAATCTTGACAAGTATAATGATTTGTTGCATTTGAAAAAGCAAGTCTCTAACATTAGACCCCTTTTGATTTCTAACATGATTGCCTTCAAAGACAGATACTTCAGTTGCTGTCTTAATCTGGCCCCTGTCAAATGATTTCATAGCTCTTGCTGAGTTATCTACTCTTATGAATTTAACCCCTGCCACCACCTGTCGTGAGGACCACATGGAACAGCAAGATATATACTAGCCTTGGAGACATCTTCTGCATGAGCTTTTCTATGCAAAAGTGCCCTCCGTCCCAAGTAGGAGGATTTGGGGAGAGAGAGATCCCTCCCTAACATGAGCCAGACCTGTTTCTTGATATATCTACCTGCCAAATCACAGCCTCCTAGCTTACTGTTTCTCTTGGAATCTGGACTTCAGCACTTACTGCTGTCCTTAATCACTTTGATTGGGAGGCTGACTACGCTGCTTCTTTGAACAAGTTTCTTATGAAGTAGTTGGGTCACTTTTCTTGTTGCTGATCTGGGCAAACAATATCTGCTCATAAAGGAAAGTTGTGTCTTTAATGGCAGTATAATAAAGTATGGATTGAACTAACATGAGCTAACATTCCATAACACCAGCAGGCAGGCAATGCAATCTCTTCAACTGTTCTCAGATTGGCAGATTTAAAGCCCAGCTCACTTATTTGTGCATGTGGAAGTGTTTCACTGCTGGAAGGAAAACAGCTTGGGCTTTGCAGTTTTGCAGGGGGGGATATTTGTTTTAAATGACCCAGCCCATCTAAATCCTGAAGAATTACATAGCAGTTTCAGCTTCAGAAAAACAGCTGCTAAATTATGTTTCAAAGATTTGCTTTTGTCACACCATTCCAGTTTTTTTACATTGCCCTCACATACTTGAAGCCACACATTCTTTGTAATGAGGAACATGTCGACCATGTCCAAAAAGTCAGCTCTTCTATGATCCCTGATCACTAGACTGATGCAGTCCCATCAGAACTGGAGGGCCACAGTTCATAAAGTTAAGGGTCTCCCTTGTCCGAAAACTACTATATATACTTATACTATATATAAGCTGACCCAAATATAAGCCAAGGTACTTAATTTTGACATAAAACGCCAGGAAAATAGATTCACCCGAGTACAAGCCAAGGGTGGGAAGTGCAGCAGCTGTTAGTGAGTTTCAGTAATCAAAATGCATGAAAATATGGTAAAATTAATTAAATTGTTGGTGCGTCTCAATCCGATGTGGACTTGGGACCCTCATGGTCAATGACCCAAATACAAGCCATGTCCCCTTTTGGGGGCTCATTTTTGAGGCTAAAAAAACCAGTTTATACTCAAGTATATATGGTAGTCGTGTCTGACTCTAGGGGTCAGTGCTCAACTCTGTTTACTGCCAAAGAGCCAATGCTGACTGTTTCTGCAGATGTTTCTGTGGTCATGTGATAGGCATGACTATGCACTGGTGTGCATGGAACACTGTTACCTTTCCCACCAAAACAGTACCTATTTATGTATTTGGAATTTCTTGCTTTCAAACAGCTAGGTTGGCAGGATTTGGGACAGGTGATGGGAGCTCACTTGGTCATGCAGCACTCGGGTCTCAAACTGCTGATCTGCCAGACTTCCAGTCATCAAGCTCAGCATCTTGACCAAGTTGTCCACCCATAATTCATAAGGCTTAAGATACACCTAAGTGGAGCTAATCTCCTTAGACAATATCCTACATAAGAACAGCCCATCCAGTCCAGCATTCTGTCTCACACAGTGGCTCACCATTTCCTTCAGGGTATTCCCAAGGAGATGCCTTCACCTGCTTAGGATTCCCTGGAAATGGCATTGGGAGATATCCTGCCTATCTCTCCAACCTGGAGGTTGTCCTTAAGTATCCATAATTATAGCCATTGATACCCTTGTCCTCCATGAACTTGTCTAATCCTTTCTTAAAGCTGTCAAGACTGACAGCTGTCACCACTTCTTCTGGCAGGGAGTTCCATAGACCAGTAATCCTCTGGGTGAAAAAGTACTTTCTCTTATTTGTTTGAGAAACAAACAAACACCATCCTCCTTTTCTCTCTTTCTCCTTTAGTAAAATATGACTACTATACTGTTCCTTTTATCATAATGTGGCAACCCTCTGGGTGGAACATTCATTCTGTGGTTACACAAGCCAATGATCATCCTATTGTTTCAATGGGCATTGCACTCACACGAGGGCTTGTTGTGAGATGAGCCAGGTATAGAACAAATTGTTCTGCTGGGAGTTTGCAGTCAACAAGATACTAGCCTGCAATGCAGGCTACAGGATACTTATCTGGATCACCACTTGGAGGTAAACAGTTAGATTGGAACAAAAAAGTCAAATGACTTCTTGAATAGGATCAGTCTGCCACTGCTTAAATCTCCATTGAATTCTGGCTGATCTGTTGTCTTTTTGGTCTTCAGCCTCCTTCCTGTGCAATTAATCTAATAAAACCAGTGGAGCATTTCTAGAACAATGGCAGTTTCCACCCTGAAGCAAAATTTAAAATGTCCCCGTTTGGATAAATATGCTCTCATCTTTTAAATTTCAGTTTGGGTTTTCCCCTCTTAATTGCGAGTAATACATACAAACACCATGATTGGTATCGGCATAAGTTCCATTTGTCATTCTCTCGAATTATTCTCCAAAATTTAGAGTCAGCCAAGGTTTCCTATAATTTAAATTAACCATTCTTTCCAGGATAGGCAAAAACAATCAACTTTGTAGCACTCACACGTGCACATACACTCACACAATGAAGAAGGTGTTTTCATCTTGTACTTTTGTGTGAACAAGGCTGTTGGAGATTATTTATTTATTTTGTAGATTTTTTTCCTGTTTCTCTCCTCTTCTAAAACTAGCTCACCTCTTTTTTGATTTTCTAAACAAATACTAAGACAGTAGATGCCCTTAGCATTCCAACTTTCCAACATTCTTTCTTAATTCTGGAGCTCAGAACTAAGACAATTCAGAGTTCTCGCAGACAAAAACACTGTATGGCTATTCTTTCCTTCTCTCCTTAAGATATTTTCTTTTGAACGTTAAGTTTGAAAGAAGAAAAATTAAGGATGTTAAGAATCCTTTTTACCATAAATGTCCACATTTGAGAAAGAGAATTACACTTCTTCGTCATCGGCGGTGACGGTGTCTTCTTCGTCTTCGGCGGCAGCGGCTTCTTCTTCTGTGTCTAGGCCAGATATGAAACTGCCAAAATGAAACTACCTTTTGGTGAGTTCATTCTGCACTTCCTTTCATCTAATCTAGTGTGAGAAAGATTCTCCAGCTCAAGGTGGTCATTGCCTGGGTTACACCCAATTGTAGTTGGAAAATACCACAATCTTTGTGGAGACTCTTTCTGTGTACCGCATCTCACCTACTTTGAAAGCCCTATTAGAGTCTCTATAAGTTGGTTCAAGCTTGATGGCATGTAACAACAACAAGGTCATATCTTGCTTTAAAAGTTTATAAAAATGGTTTATAATGCTAAGGGGGGATAGGAAACAGTGGACTAATTACACTGTAAAAATGTCTCTGAAAGAAACTGGGTTCGTAGATGACTTCTCACTAATGTGGAATGCAGTACTTATTCAAAATTCAGAAACAATGGTCACAATCCTGCTGGTTGTTTCTTCTTCTTGTGCTGTTTCTTATTCCAAATATTGGCTATCATCATGTCAAACAGCCATGAAGATTGCCTTCCACATCACAGTGTGACACCTATAACACTGATCCAGTTCCACGAGTCAACTTGGGAACCATCCCCCTTTCCTGTGGACTTTGCCACCCAAGGCTGTTAGTCCTCAGGGTGGTCAGGTTAATTAACCACCATCTGACAATTAGTGCTGAGTTGCTGGCAGTATGGTCTATTCTATTACCATCACAGGATAACCTGGCCAGACTGGAGCTGGTTGTTTACAAGGCATTAAATTGAATTCGTAAATTGTTGCTTGCATTTGTCATTATATGCCAATTGCATGCCTTACACCAGGAGTTCTCAATGTTTTCATGCCATGGGCTGGACCACACCCCCTCAGAGAGCTGAGTGGGCCAGACACGTGGTTTGTCCCACCGTAAACACTGCCGTAAAATGCAACCACGGCTGTCGTAAACAGCTGCAAGTGCATTTACAGCATGTTTTCAGCTGTTTTGCCACTTATGGCAATTGCGGCACTGTCGGGATTGAGGGCGGTGCATTTTTTGCTATTTTTGTCACTTCTACCACTTCCAGCGGTGGTGGAGGGAGGGAGGGTGCTGGGCCACATGAAATGATGCTGTGGACAAGGTCTGACTCGAGGGCCGTAGGATGCGAACCCCTGCCTTACACAAATAGAGGAATATGCATTGGCACAGATAACAAATAGGATTCTGGTAGCCATTAGTAGTAAGACAACACAATGAAGAATTAGCTTTTTGTGCCATTGGATCACATTGGTGATAACACATCCGTGCTTCTGTCTTCCGTAGCACTTACCCTTTCCTGAAAAGTGGTTACAGGGATATCTGTATCAGAAGGTATTCGCATAAAAAAAATTCTTATGGCAAAAGAAAATGTTTGTGTAAGCCAGACTGAAGCTTGTCATTCTAGCCCTTTCTGTCTGGAACAATCATATTTTTATGAGAACGAAATCAACTATGTTTCTTTAAAATATATATATCATGTTTGAGCTAAGAATACCTTGCTGCAGGCTGTCAACATAGCTCATAATGTATGCTGCCTGTCCAATCTGACAGACAATTTGCATATGTATGGAATGATCTTTCGAAGTTCCCATATACATCTATAAATGAAAGCACTAGGATTTGTAAGACATTGATCTATGGCAGAGAAAGAATGTGGAGCAATACTTTTTCTTATGCTCTAAAGCTCTGCCTTCATGTAAAGTGGCTGAGGGGGCAAGGTTTTTTGAAGTAGCAATGGAGGCAATGTTTGTCGGGAAGTCCGCCTCAATAAGTGTGCCGGTAGCAAGCAGCGCTCACTAGGACGATCCCATATTGTAAGTGGCCAAGAGGGGTTCCCTTTGCTAGGAGGCAAAGATCCGCAATCTCTCCCGAGTGAGTGAGAGAAAAATGGTGAAGTCTCATGATTTACCCAAAGGTAAATTAATGTCCAAAATCTGATTAGGGCCGGCCAAACCATGCTTGACAACATTCTCATGAGAATGGGCCTTTGTTTACCCGTCATTACAGGGGTGCCTAAAGATTAGCTTTGGAATGCCGGTGTGAAAGTGTGGGAGTGGAATCATACCTTTCCTCCTTTCCAAGCTTTGCAGCTTCTGCAGGCTTGCAGCTGGAAATTTTCATTTCATTTCATTTCATTTATTTGATTTATACCCCGCCCTACTCAACCAGGGGAGACTCAGGGCGGCTTACAACAAGTAAATCAAATACAGTATACAAAAATTACAAATGGTACAGTGTTACAATACAGCAAATTAAACAATAAAATATGCAATAAACATTTAAGTTCTAACATAACAAAACAGTTACACGATACCTCGGCTACTAACGTCCCCCCAAAACATAGCCCCATGGCTCGCAAGTCCCTAACGGAGCCAAAGAAGAGGATGATCTGGCTCCAAGGCAACTGAGACCAGGAAAAACACTGGCATTGGCTACTCTGATAGTAGCAGCTTTTCAAAGTCCCGCCGCGTAACGCCGGTCAGCTGCGCTCCAACCTCCCCCGCCGGGCGGGGCGGGAGAGGGAGCCGGTGATGGATCTGTGGCAGTAATAATAATACAGTAACACATCTCCAAAGGCACAGTTACAAAACACAAAACACAAAACACAAAACACAAAATATACAATTCCATTACAGCAAAAGAAAACAAACAATATTAGAAATACAAGATCCATAAAACACAGTATAACAGCAATAGCAACAATGTGATCAATATAATCAAAGGATATAATTTCAAAAATACCAAAAAAATACAGAAATGCAATAAAGACATAAGCAGCAATAGTAATACAATAATTAATCAAAAAATACAGTTAAAATGATCAATACAAAATACATACATAGGCCAGAGGGGCACAAAAGGAAAATCCTCAATTTCAACTGCACAGCAGTTGCAAGTAGCCCAAGAACCCCAGAACAGTGTAAGAGTTCCAGGGCAGACGGGAATCCCTCCTCGCACCAGCGCCGGCAGCGTCCTTTTCACCCCTCCGAATAGGCGTGGTCCGGAGGGGGCGGCGGGCGCAGGTGACCCCAATCCCCTGGAGCAGTGTTGGAGCTCCGGGGGAGGTGGGAATCCCTCCTCGCACTGCTGGCGGCGGCGGCCTTTTCACCCCTCTGACCAGGCGTGGTCCGGAGGGGGTGGCGGGCGCAGGTGACCCCAATCCCCCGGAGCGATGTTGGAGCTCCAGGGTGGGCAAGAATCCCTCCTTGCACCGGCGCTGGTGGCGTCCTTTTCACCCCTCCAACCAGGCGTGGTCCAGAGGGGGCGGCGGGTGCAGGTGACCCCAATCCCCCAGAGCAACGTTGGAGCTCCAGGGCGGGCGGGAATCCCTCCTCGCACCAGTGGCAGTGGCAGCCTTTTCACCCCTCCGACCAGGCGTGGTCCGGAGGGGGCGGCGGGCGCAGGTGTCCCCAATCCCCCAGAGCGGTGTTGGAGCTCCAGGGCGGGCAGGAATCCCTCCTCGCACTGGCAGCGGCAGCGTCCTTTTCACCCCTCCGACCAGGCGTGGTCCGGAGGGGGCGGCGGGCGCAGGTGACCCCAATCCCCCGGAGCGATGTTGGAGCTCCGGGGTGGGCGGGAATCCCTCCTCATACTGGCGGCGGCGGCGTCCTTTTCACCCCTCTGACCAGGCGTGGTCCAGAGGGGGCGGCGGGTGCAGGTGACCCCAATCCCCCAGAGCGATGTTGGAGCTCCAGGGTGGGCGGGAATCCCTCCTTGCACCGGCGCCGGTGGCGTCCTTTTCACCCCTCCGACCAGGCGTGGTCTGGAGGGGGCAGCGGGCGGGTGCAGGTGACCCCAATCCCCCAGAGCGGTGTTGGAGCTCCGAGGCGGGCGGGAATTCCTCCTCGCACCGGCGCCGGCAGCGGCCTTTTCACCCCTCTGACCAGGCGTGGTCCGGAGGGGGTGGCGGGCGCAGGTGACCCTAATCCCCCAGAGCGATGTTGGAGCTCCGGGGCGGGCGGGAATCCCTCCTCGCACCGGCGGCGGCGACATCCTTTTACCCCCTTCCTACCAGCCATGGTTCAGAGGGGGCGGTGGGTGCAGGTGACCCCAATCCCCCGGAGTGGTGTTGGAGCTCCGGGGCGGGCGGGAATCCCTCCTTGCAATGGCGGCGGCAGCGTCCTTTTCACTCCTCTGACCAGGCGTGGTCTGGAGGGGGCGGCGGGCGCAGGTGACCCCAATCCCCCGGAGCGATGTTGGAGCTCCGGGGCGGGCGGGAATCCCTCCTCACACCGGCGGCGGCGACGTCCTTTTACCCCCTCTGACCAGGCGTGGTCCGGAGGGGGCGGCGGGTGCAGGTGACCCCAATCCCCCGGAGCGGTGTTGGAAATCATCTTGCAGGCTTCTTTCTGTAGGAACCCACGATGCAGAACAATGGTTCTGTTTCCCACACTCTCGGCAATCTAAACCCCTTCCTTCTCCTACTCCCAGGTAGAGCTTTGGGAGTTAGAAGCCAAGGCACAAGATAATTGTCCAGTTTGACCCTGAGAAACATTTAGAACTGTTGATATCTATACTCCATAGATGATACATTCTCAAAGTGAGAACAAAGGTCTCTCAATCTGCAAAGTAACATCAAATGGGGGGAAATTCCAAAAAATAAAATAAAATCAACCAAATGGGAAGATTCCAGAACTCTGAGAGTCACTAGTAACTTGCAAAGATCAGTCAGGGAATAAGCCTCAGAGATAGGGTTGCCAGATGGTATCCTAAAGGAGGACATGTTCTCCTTTTCTATAATACTTATTTATTAAAAAAACAAGAACTTCTTTCGAAAATTGGCAGTTCAGCTAAATATGATTAAATTAAAGTAAATTATATAAAAACTCATTTGATTTGTGAAAGTCCTCCTTTTTAGACCCATCAGCCTTCCTTTTTCAAATTATCATCTGGCAACCCTACTCACAGATAGGATTTGATGTAATTCTTTGGGTATAACAATTTTATTTCTTTGACTGCCTTAAATACAGCGAGGAGCAAGTTAAAAACAATGCATTTGGGACAAGATCAGTGTCATTCATACACTCCTTGGTTGCATAAATAGTTTTATTTTTTTTTAAGATCACACCAACAGCATGTGATATTTCCTATCACAACTATGTGAACAATCCTTTTATTCTGCCGGTTACACTTTATCATCTTCTGAACTAAGATAGCTACCAATTGACTTGTGAATAGCTGGTGGTTCTCCACTAGCTATCTTGATAATAAAGCAATCTGACATGTTCTAGCAAATTACCAAGTCACAGCCATATCAGTACCACATCCATTAGTTAAAATAGTGACATCTCCAACTTCAACTGAATTGATTTAGATTTTAAGACTCCATTAAAAACTAACTAAACCCTTATTTACTGGCTCTTCCATCTGCAATAGCAATAGGCCTTTGCAGTACAGGTTCCCATCATTCTATGGACTAGTTTAGGCTCATTTAAAATAGGAATAGACAGCTGTTATCGCACCACCACCACCACCACCAGCAGCAGCAGCCACCTCCATGGTCATAACAAACTGAGATTGAGGAAGTTTCTAATGCAAATCAAGTTTATTGTAGAGGTATTCCCACAAATATCAATGTGGGACATAAACAGCTTCCTCTACAGCTCTTTTAACACCCATCCCTTGGGTAGCTAGTTCTGGCCCTGCCACTTTTTAAAGTCTTGGTCTGGCCAGCCAGTCTTTCCTTGGATCCATCTATATAACTAAAATCTAGGTCCGGTGCTGTATGTTCCTTATACAAATCCACACCCTGCACCGATCATGCTGAAACTAGGCACATACATACCTTGGGCTGAAGAGATGGTCACTGCAGGGGTGTCAAGCCCCAATGGGGAGGAGTACGCCCCCTAAATCAATCTGCAAAGGGGATACCCCCACCAGCAGGAGAAAAGCAAGGGGGGAAAGCCAACTGGGGGGGTTGTGATGTAATCGCCACAGTTCAACCAATTCCCAGCTGACCAGATCTGGGACTCGGTGACTCACAGGGCTCCCTCATATAAACTGACACCCCTGCACTGATTGCGCTGAAAACTGCATGCACGCCTACCTTCAATGTCTGGGGTGGCTGGCATGGGTAACTAGCAGCCCGCCTTGAGGTCCTTGCCCCTGAAAAGGGGCTGCAATGCCCCCGCCCGGCTGGCAGAAACAACCAGGGGAGGTGACTGCGCATGCGTGAGAGTTCACACATGCGCCTAACCCTGCCTGGCATTCCAGGCTGTGGTATATGCATGAAATTCCACACATGCGCCAAAGTCTGCCCGGCGTTCCAGGTGGCGCACGGCCTAGCTGCCAGTATGGACAGCGGCATTTACAGCCATTAAATCCACCCTCACCCCTGCGACTACTGTCAGCAGGCAGCCACCGTGGCATGGCTCCTCTGCACTCCTGAGGCATGCCTTGGGGGGAAGGGAGAATCCACAGCCGGGGGGTGGGTGGATGACGGGACCGGGCTGCCACCTTACGCAGGCCTCCAACCCCCCAATGGGTCCGCTGCCCACCCATCCAAATCAAGCCTCCCTTCCACTTGACACAACCCATGGTAGGAAGGCGGGGCTGAGAGAGCAGCCACAATGACAGCAGACAAAAAGATAAGGCAGCTGGGGCAGGGGGTGGGCGCGGGTCTCTCCTTGGCCCAGGTAGGGTAACGCTGTGTCCTCTGCTAGTCAAAAGCTATGTACAGGCCAGTGACCACTCAGAAACTCCAAGGAACAGGGCGCATTGGTTGGGCCCCTGGTTGGGCACTGGGAAGGTTGCACTGTCTGCTTACAGAGCCTCTCCCAGCATCCCCTCTTCCCCCAATATTAGGGTTTGTGGGAGGTTTGCTCATGGGCTTGCCTGTCTGCAACTTCTTGAGGTCCATTGAAGTAAATGCTAGGGTCTTCTTTCATGAGCCCCATCCCAGGGGGAGCTTGTCCTCAACCCCACCCCCAGGCTTATTGGCATCCTCTTTTCATCCTGGTGCCTTCTTTCCCTCTCCTCGTCCATTCAGCTCCTTTCTCTCCATTCCTGTCTCTTGTTTGCACTCCTCCACCAGCCCACAACTGCAACCGCCTTTTCAAATTTCTCCAGCAAGTATGCCTCCCACCTTGCCCGGGGGTTCTCCACCAAGGTTTCAGAAGTTCAGGTTGTCGTGAAAATCCTTAGGGGTCGTTATTTTTCTTTGAGTTACTTCATATTCATTTAAGTTACACTGTAGTTTTTATTCTCTTTAAGGTTGAGAAAGGCTAATTCTAAAATAGAAAGGCAAATACGTCATTAACATTCCAATACACACTCAACATACTCCGTACATTAGCATGTGATTGAGAAACAGCATGTCAATCAAAAGGGGAATCCCGAGAATGAATACAGGGTGATAAACAAACACCTGAGAATTCAAATCAACAAGGCAATAGTCAAAACAAAATGAAGTCATTTCACATCTTTATCATTCTAAAGGAAGGTGTGAGGAGGTAATAAAGGTATAAAAGATCAAGCTTTTTAGCAATCGGGAGGGTTTTTTCCCCCCATAGGCGAGAGCCCTTGTCATTCCCTTTATTGAGGCCATGAAATCATAAGTCTCGAATGAGGGCTAAAGGCCCGCAATTCAACAGCTATGAGATTAGCTATTTTCTCTTTTATTATTTTAATAGTTCAAAGTCAGAGTAGATTAGATTACTTCTTCGCTATGTTTTTCCTGCATATTATGGATGAATGTTATGCTTTAATAAAAATCCCAAAAAGCAAGTCCGGAGTCATGTCTTTGCTGCAAAGAACAGGAGTTTTGCAGAGGAACTGATAACAGGTTTGCAAGACGAAAATAAGGCTTTTCATGCACACCAACTTAACCTTGAGCGGCAGCACTTGTCAAAGGGGACATTTTATTTAAGATAAGGGATTGCTACCGTGAATCCAAGAAGGGATGATTCCTTTCGCTTTCACCTGCCTGGGAAACAGTATCAGTGGGACATTCCATCTTTGAAGGTAAAAAGTTACTTTTTTCTGCCACACCATTTTCCCAGAGCCTGTTTAGGGCTGGACAGTGTACTTTGCATGGTTGTTTTTGGAGTTGGCAAAAGATAAAAACAGGACTCTTGCTTTGCCACATTAAACTGGTACCACCAGCCTTGCTAGGAAGCGAGCAGGTCCAGCTTCCCAATAGGACTCTAACTTAACTGGGCTACAGTCTGTGCTGGCGGTGAAACACACGGAGAGCAGAACCACAGCCTGGGCCATGAAGCAGCAGAGGGACAGAGGGAATGGGGAAGCGCAAAAATTGGGAACTGTGTGCGACCTCTGGAGTTCTGACACAGGTTACCTTACTATCCCTCTTCCTCCAACAGGTATGCCTTCCACCTTCCCCAGGGGCTCTCCACCAAGGCTTCAGAAGTTCAGGTTACCTTATTATCCCTCTTCCCCAGCCCACCAAGGAGCTGCATGTCAGGAACACCAAGTCAAGTCTTCCAAGGGGCAACAGACCATCCTGGATCTGTGGCACTAGATCACATCAATTTCTAATTCTGCTGTGCACACAGCCCTTGGCCAAATGTCAATTACTCTTCAGCCTAATTTGAAAACTCATTTGAAAGGAATCGGCCCAGACTTGTTGTCAGGGCCATAGCCAGGATTCTAGATGTGGGTGGGTGAATACTTTTTTCAGGATGGGCAACAATGTCATATATCTATATCTATAAAACATAGGTGTGGGTTTGTATGTGATCGAAAGGCTCCCACCCCCTGGACCAATCCCTTTTTTTCTTTTAATATTTTTTTATTTTTCAATAACATATAACATGCAACATGTAACATATAACCCTCCACCCACCAACACGCAACACTCAAAAATCTCATTCCCCCCCACCAGATTAAATATTGCCTGGCCACTCCCATTTAGGGAATGGGGGGGAGGAGGGAGAGCTATCCCTTCTATTCTAAATTCCTTCTTTCACTATTCCCCATCTCCTTCTCTTATTTTTTCTCTATTTTAATTCTTTTGGTCCCTATTCTATTCATATTCATATTCCTAAATTGTTAACGCTTTCTTGCCTGTGCCTATTTATATTTATATATTATTTTTACTTTTTGGCTTTTGGCTTTATCTTTGCACCAGACAATTCTGCATCCCTTTCTTCTCTTTTTTCCCCTCCACTTCCATAACCCAAAGGTTTCTCCCTTTGTTTCTCCCTTGAATGGCCTCTCCCCTTTAATTTAATTTAATTTAATTTAATTGTCACATTTATATACCGCTCACTCGGCCAAAGCCAACTCAGGGCGGTTCACAATAAAAATTAAAAAACACATGTTAAAAACAGTTAAAACTACCCACCCCCTAAAAACAAGGGCTGCAGGATCCAAAGGCACCATGGGGAAGAGTTCTTCTACACCAACCACCCAATGGAGGTTACCCTTCCACCTGCACCCCACACTTGACCCGCCAGCCAGGTTTTAAGTTCTTTTCTGAAAGGCAGCAATTCCGTCCGGAGACGTAGCTCTGTTGGCAGGAGGTTCCAGAGGGCCGGCGCAGACACGGAGAAGGCTCTCCTCCTTGTGCCAGAGAGGCGAGCCCCTCTGGCTGATGGCACAACTAGAGAGCCCCTCCGGTCCGCTCTGGTTGGACGGACAGACGTCCTCAGGGCGATGCGGTCTCTTAGGTAACCCGGCCCACTACCATATAGGGCTTTAAAGGTCAAAACCAGCACCTTGAATTGCACCCGGAGACAAACTGGCAACCAGTGCAGCTCCCGGAGCAGTGGCAAAGCATGGGCATAACGCCCACACCCCATCACCACCCTGGCTGCCGCATTCTGGACCAGCTGTAGCCTCCGAATGGTCGTCAAGGGCAGCCCCATGTAGAGCGCATTGCAATAATCTAGTCTGGAGGTGACCAGAGCGTGAGTGACCATGAGCAAGGAGTCTCGGTCCAGGAGTGGGCGCAACTGGCGAATCACCCGAAGTTGGGCGAAAGCCCTCCTGGTCACAGCCGCCACCTGTTCTTCTAGCAGTAGCCGCGAATCCAGGAGGACCCCCAAGTTGCGCACCGGGTCTGTCTGGGGCAAAATAGCCCCATCCAGAACCAAAGATGGTAGCTCCCGGGTTAACGCAGGACCCCTTATCCATAGCCACTCAGTCTTGCTGGGATTCAGTTGTAGCCCGTTAGCCCCCATCCAGACCCCAACAGCTTCCAGGCACCTGGAAAGGACTTTGATGGCATCACTGGGGTCCCCATGGGCCGAGATGTACAACTGAGTGTCATCCGCGTACTGATGGTACCGCACCCCATGGGAACGAATGATCTCACCCAGCGGCTTCATGTAGATGTTAAATAGGAGAGGAGAGAGCACCGAGCCCTGAGGCAACCCCCATTTGAGGGGCCTAGGACTCGACCTCTCACTCCCCAACCACACCGACTGGGTCCGACCCCTCAGAAATGAGGAAAACCAGGACCACACAGTGCCCTGGATTCCCAATCCTTGGAGCCGTTCCAGAAGGATACCGTGGTCAACGGTATCGAAAGCCGCTGAGAGGTCAAGAAGAGCAAGGACGGATGGGTGACCACCGTCCCGCTCCCGCCAGAGATCATCCATCAGTGCGACCAATGCCGTCTCGGTACCATATCCAGGCCTGAATCCTGACTGAAAGGGGTCCAGGTAATCCGCTTCATCCAGTACCCCCTGCAGCCGACGCGCCACTGCCTTCTCCAACACCTTCCCTAAAAAGGGGAGGTTGGAGACAGGCCTATAGTTGGTTAGGACAGCTGGGTCGAGGGAAGGTTTCTTCAGGAGGGGGTGCACCAAGGCATGTTTTAAAGGTGCAGGAAACACCCCCTCCCGCAATGATGCATTGATCATAGCCCCAACCCAGCCACCTGTCACCGCCTTGGAGGCTTTCACCAACCAGGTGGGACAGGGGTCCAATGGGCAGGTAGTGGCGCGCACAGCTGCAAGGAGCCTGTCCACTTCATCAGGGGCAACTGGATCAAACCGGTCCCAGATGGTATGGCAAGACTGTGCTCCAGCTCCCTCCGGACTCTCCCCATCCACGCCAGGATTAAACCCCGAGCGAATCCGATCGATTTTCTCCACTAGATGGTCAGCAAAGTCCTCAGCCGACCCCTGCCAACCAGGCACCGGGGTCCCCCTACCAAGGAGAGACCTGGTAACCCGGAACAGGGTGGCTGGGCGATTATCAGCAGAGGCAATAAGGGTGGTGAAGTATTGCCGCCTCACCACCTCCATCGCCACTAGATAGGCCCTAATAGCGGCTCTAGCTAGTGTCCAATCGGAGTCTCTCTGGGTCTTCACCCAGCGGCGCTCTAGGCGTCTCTTTGCCCGTTTGAGCTCCCGCAGTTCATCTGTGAACCACGGAGATGACCTAGCTCCATGAGCTCTGAGAGGCCGTAGTGGTGCGATTTCATCCAAGGCCGCTGTTGTCATCCTGTTCCACAGGTCAACCAGCGCCTCTGCTTGATACTCCTCTTTCCCCTTTGATCCTTCTGAACCTTCTCCATAGAGATTTTTTACCAGTTTTTCCCAGTTTGGATCTCCCATCTCTATAATTTTTAGTAATTCAAGTTGTCTCATTGCTCCCTTTGGGTCCTCTGCTCTAACCACCTTCCCATCATGAAATATCTTTAAGAAGATAGGGAAACCCCATTGATATCTTAAAGTAAAAGGTAAAGGTTTCCCTTGCTCGAAAGCCAGTCGTATCCGACTCTAGGGTGCAGTGCTCATCTCTGTTTCTAAGCCGAAGAGCCAGCGCTGTCTGCTCCTGCAGACGTTTCCGTGGTCATGTGGCAGGCATGACTAGACACCGGAGCGCACGGAACGCTGTTACCTTCCCACCGAAGTGGTCCCTATTTATCTACTTGCAATTTCTTGCTTTCGAACTGCTAGGTTGGCAGGAGCTGGGATGAAGACGGGAGCTCATTTCCGTCCTGCAGTACTCAAGAATCGAACTGCTGACCTTCCGCTTCCCAGTCAGCGTCTTAGCAATATCTTATATTACAATTAAACAAAATTTCAGTTATCAGCTTCATCTGTCTTCTCCATTGAATAGTCTCATTACTTAAATCATGATATACTTGTACTTTTACTTTTCCTATCTTTAATGCAGAGTCACCATGCTTCCTTAAATAGTCCATTACTTCATCTTTTTTATAACCTGATACAAAAGTAATTATCATATCTCTGGGGCATTGACCTCTCTTTCAACCGACCTTAAAAATTGCTTTGATCTCTTCTTTTTAATTGGGCCAGAGTCCAAAGCAAAGGTTTGTAACCATTTAACCACTTCAATTTTTAAATTGTCTTTATCCATGTTGGGGGAAAACTTAATCCTGATGTTTTTCTTTTTCAATTGATTCTGTAGCTTCACCAATTGTTTAAATCTTTTGTCCATAGTATTTTCATGCCTTACTGCAATCTCTACCAAGTCCTTAACCTCTGACTCCAAAGTATTGGTTCTCATGTTTAATCCAGAAATTAATTTTTCCAGAGATTGCACTTCCTCTCTGACCACCTCTTTAACAAACTGTTTAATTTCTTTTTTATCTTCATTAGATTTTGTAGTTATAAAGTCTTTTAATTCCAACAGAGTCATATCTCCACTCGGTTTTTCCTTAGATGGTAGTCTTGCATCCATATTTTCAGATTCTTCTTTGTTTATTGGGCTGTCATCTGCACTGACAAGACTATATGCTTTATCAGATACAGTCTCTTTTTTCCAGACTCTCCTCTTCATTTATTTTGATCCACCACCGCTGAAGTAACCCTTGTAAAAAAAAAGTCTCTTACTGTTGTCTCTCTTCCAGTACCTAATATTATTTGCTCAGCAACTTGCAGCTATCAAAAGTCCACAAATATTTTTCCACCAGCTACTAAAAGACTGCAGTTTTATTTTAATTTACAACACAAAGCTTTATTTTATCACAAAAAGCACCTGGCTTCGTGCCAGCTGTCGGCTCAGCCCAATATAGCGGTTCCTCCATCTGAAATTAGGACGGCAACAAAAAGAAACAGCTTTAGTGGATAAACTGTAAACTGTAAACTTTTCCAAACCAATATTGTATGAAGCCTTTTCCTCCAAAATTGTATCAGAGGTAAAGAGGTGAAAAAGAAAGTCCACACAGTAACAAAAGGGAGATGGCAGGTCTATTGCTTTTAAAAGCCTTGCAGCCAAAGGCCTCTGCTTTTTAACACTTTTCTCTCTGGTATTTTTCAACAGAAAATTTATTCCATTCCATTCCAACTTTAATTTGTACCCCGCCCCACTCGGCACATGGCCGAGTCTGGGCGACATTACAACATAATTGAAATATAATATACAATAAAAAATATAATCAAAATTGATTTCTATATAAGCACAATATACAATATAATACACATTACAATAAAACAAACAGTCCCTAAACTTCCAAAATAAATAAAATAAAGTACAATATTACAAGTTATACAAAATTCACACTTACAAGGTTTACAAAGCAACTACATATCATATAAAGATGCTATTTAAGTACTAATGCCGACAATATTGGATAAACATTATCCTCGGCTACTAAGCGTCCCTGAACAATACAACAATGAGCAATACATACAAAATACCAAAAAATACAAGAGATAACAAAGTATACAATAATACCCAAATATACAATAATATACAATAATACAGTGTGCAAAAATTACTCTAAAAACAACACATAATGGGGAAAAGAAGCTCACGGCTCAGCGACTGCAGCAAGGGTGGGCGAAATAGTTCTTTTATATCCCCGCCGAGATGGGAGCAATGGCAGAGCTGTCACAGCTGGCCTCGAAGCCCTGGCCGATGATGGAGCCAGGGAGAGGTAGTGGTGCAGTCCCGCAGCATCGGGCCGGACTCCAGCTGGGCTCCCACCTCCGCTGACAGGTGGACCAGGGGAGGGAACTGAAGATGTTTGGCGGCTCTCGGGGCTTGAGGTGGTGGCTATTCATAGCCCTGCCATGGGAAATGGCTCCAGCTGGGCTCCCACCTCCGCTGACCGGCAGGCCAGGGGAGGGAGCCGAAGATGTTATCAGGAAATAGTTTTTCAACAAGACCTTCAACACCTCCCACGGTACCTTATCATCCAAAGGACTGCAGTAGCTATCTTTTGGCAAGTTCCATGGTACTTTTAACCCAAATAGGACCTTTTTTCTTTGTCTGGAGAAGGAGACGATAGAAATCACTCCAACCAGCTACCTTAGGCTCTTCCGTCCTCCCCCCTAGACCAATCCCACTGAAATTTGGCACATACGTACCTTGGGCTGGCGAGATCAGCACTGCAGGGGTCACAAGCCCCAATTTGGGGGGGGCATCACATATATAATATATAAACAGCTGGTAGTTTGAGGGTGGGCAAACTGCTAACTCAGGGTGGGGGACACCTACCCTGGCCACCCCCTGGCTATGGCCCTGCTTGTTGTCCCTCTCTACAGTGTCATTGTGGAAGACTTTTGTCTTAGAGAGGTTTAGTGGTAGGTATCAGTTTTCCCTCTGTCTCTGATACTTAGACTACTACTAGAAAGTGGAAGAAATCAGCTTTACCTGGATGTGCTATATGTGTGACCAGAGGTTGCTTCAAAAGTACCCAGATATTGTGACCAGAAGTTCAAGGTCAATCTTCTGGTGTGATAAGAGTGCCCAAGCTAGCAGTTCTAGAATGTGTTTATACTTTGATGCCTGGTTCTCTTATCATTTTGCACATTAATGAGATGTTTTGTTATCATTTTGGCAATTAATGTAATGTAAACATAGAACAGGTGCACTTAATTGTTATGGCATCAAAAATAATATAAAAGCTGAGGATTTTTGTTTGTAGTGTCTCGGCAGAGGGCTTGATCCCAGAAAGATGCTGAACATTTGTTGATTGCAAAAGTCATCTTCTCACCACTTCAGCTCAGGCAACTCATTTCACCTTTGCCCAAGAGTGAGATGCTCTGCTCCATACACATAGGAAATGTTTTTCACACACACACACACCATTTTAAAGTTCGGAAACGCTGTGAGTTGTTTCTCCTGTACTTCAGCAGTCTAGTCACCAGCATCCTCTTTCCCACTAAATATACAGCAAGGATGAATGGCTGAAACCTCAGCTTGTAATACAGAGATGGAAACAAAGCATTTTTGTAAAGCAGAACTGCCACCTGTTCTTCAAAGCTGAGGTGAGAAATGGAAGAACGTTTGTTTATGCTTCTCAGCAGTAACAATTAATTGTGTTTCCATTCAGAAGCCCTATCTTGGCACTGATGCATTTCTCAAGCCATTTAACAATAAATAAATAAATATATTTCATGAAAGCAGTGGCCCTTAATAAAAGAAGTAAGAAGCAGGTGTTCAAATCAACTTCTTTTACAACCTTATGTGACAAATTTATACTGTCCAGCCCCAAACAGACTAATTCAACCACGACCACCACAGTGTCATTGGACTAGTTGTTATATACAGTACAATATAACCTCGAGATACGAAATTAATTTGTTCCTAGGGGGTTTTGTATCACAAAAAATTTGTATCTTGAAGCACAGTTTCCCATAGGAATGCATTGAAAATGAAATAATCCTTTCTTGAGGTTAAAAAAAGTCGAAAGTCACCTCCCCACCACCTGAGCCCCTGGAGAGATTGGGGTGAGGAAAGAAGGGGGGATTCTTCGAATCACCCGACCCCCAGTTGGGAAATTGGGGTGGGGGGGAAACAGAGCAGTCAGCTGTTTGGTGGCGCAGTCTCCCCCCCCCCATCACCACCCCACTGCTGCTTTTAAGCTGCCAAAATGTGGGGAAAAGCAGCGGAAAATTCCAAAAGTGGAGGGTATAAAGAGCATTTCTGCTCCATTTTTGGATTTTTTTGCCCCCCAAAAAAACAACCTAGCATAGATTGCAGAAAGAGCATTTTGTGCACCACTGGAATTATCTGGACCAGGGGTACGATCTACAATATAAAAATTATGTTATGTGTGAAACATTAGGTGTTCTGTTGTTAAGAAATACAAGCTCTTTCCACAAGTTTTGAAGTACTTCCCAAATCTACCACATTTGGTTATCTTTTTCTACTTGTGTTGAAAACCTGAAGGCATTCAGGAGGAAAAATATGTTGTTGTTTTTTATGACACATTACTTGAATACTGTACACTTAAACTCTTTTCATTTGGGAGGAGAGTTACAGAGCAAGTACATGCTTGGCTGCCTATTGCAACATGAATTTGACAATTTACATGGAGGGAAAAGGTCTCTGATGTATTCATGGTTTTATATGACCTCCATCTATTTGTTTAAAAAATAATTAGCTTAGCTTAGCTCTTGTAGTGTTGTATTTCCTCTTCTATTTTTAAGTACTTTTTCCTGTAGTGCTTTCATAAAAGCACAATGCAGGCTTTTATAAATGATTTCTCTATTACCAAACACTTTCTAAACTTCTATTTTCTATATGCCTCTATAAAGGAGACAAAACATTTCTCCTGGGTTTTAATTTTATATTAAAACTAATGGCCAGTTTTTGTTTATTTATTTCCCAGAGGAAAAACGATACCAACAATGAGAGTTTAGACATGAAACAATTTATTTCAAAGCCACTAATGTAACATATTGGCAGAATACTTTTAAACATGTACCATATATACTCGACTATAAGTCATCCCAAATATAAGTCGAAGTACCTAATTTGGACCTCTAAAACTAGAAAAATAGATTGACCCGAGTATAAGTCAGGAGTGGAAAATACAACAGCTGTTAGTGAGTTTCAGCTGTTAGTGAGGGTGCTCTGACCACTACACCCACTGATTCTGATTCTGATTCTGATTCTTCTTTACTTCCTCTATTACCCCTTCAGGTGTTTCAGAATATGCTAGCACACTCCACTGGCATTATTGTGTTTCTTATAATATTTCTTTGATGTTGTCCCTCCACCTTCCTCTGGGTCTGGTTTGTGTTCTTTGTCCTTTGTCCTATAGACCTCCAAGGCTTTCTCCCCAAATGTGCAAGACACTTTATTTGCCATTTCTGTAGGTAGTTTAAGATTGGTTCCACTCCAATTCTTTCCCTTATAATCTCATTCCTGAGTTTATCCCTTTTAGTCACTCCAGCAGCCTTCCTCATACATTTCATTTCAGTGGTGACCAACTTTCATTTATGTTTTCTTGTAAGTGTCCGTGTTTGGCAGTGATAAGATAAGGATATAAGGTGAGAATGAATATGTTTTGTATGAGGTATTTCTTATTTATTTATTATTTAGATTTGTATGGCCATCCAATCACCAAAGTGACTCCAGCCGGCTTACAATTCCATTGCACACAACCCTGTATAAAAAGACCTAACACATCTTCTCTTTCCATCCCAATGATTTACAGCACTGATTTGGATGACCTGGCTGATCACTTCAGTGTTCTTACACAGACACAGACACACACACACCAATGTGTACCCATTCTGAAGCGACTAATAATAGTAAAATACTGTCAAGTCAATTGCAACTTAGAGTGATTCAGAATTAGTTTAACATCCTTTTCTCCTAGGGATGCTCAAAAACCAGGCCCGAGACCCCATAGGCTGGTTCTTCTCCTACAAGGCACCATGGGGAATCAAATTTCCCATCTCTAGCTCTATAAGCAGTTGTCTCATTTCACTGAGTGATCAAACTAGCAAACAGAAGTTTACTGTTCCTCTATCTATGGTTCCTGAAAATCATGCCTGTATTACAAGCAGTACACAAAAGACTGTGGTGCAGAGAAAGGAAAAAGAAATATACATAATTGATGTTGCCAATTTTAGCTCCATTAACTTATGTGAAGGAGCAAGGCTTTATTTAGCATTGAAAATTAGTTATGTCTTAGCAGGGCTGGACTTTAGAGCCCAAATTCAAGCCCCCATAAACAGGGCCGCCATCAGAAATTTCAGGGCCCCATACTGAGCAATCCTATTGGCCCACACACACACACATTTTAGCCACACCCCTCTGTGGGCATGGCCAAATCTGTGGGTGTGGCCAAATCTGTGGGCTTGGCAAAATGTGGCCATGTGTCATGCCTGCCACATAAAGGTAAAGGTAAAGGTTTCCCTTGCTCGAAATCCAATTGTATCTGACTCTATGGTTCAGTGCTCATCTCTGTTTCAAAGCCGAAGAGCCAATGCTGTCTGCTCTGCAGACTTTTTCGTGGTCATGAGGCAGGCATGACTAGACACCGGAGTGCATGGAACGCTGTTGCCTTCCCCCACCAAAGTGGCACCTCTTTGTTTACTTGCAGTTTCTTGCATTCGAACTGCAGGAGGTTAGCAGGAGCTGGAACAAATGGCAGGAGAGCACTCTGTCATGCAAGCACTCGGGTAGTGAACTGCTGACCTGCCGATCTTCCCATTGTTTAAGTTCAATGGAGAGTGGAGCCCGGCTCGGGGAAGACTGAGAGCAGCATGGGAAGGGGAGGGGGGATCCGATGGGTCAAAGGAAGCCAGGGATCCTGAATACCACCACCACCCACCCCGACACCCCTTCTTCCCTCCCAGGCAATGGGGAAAGGCTCCCTGGGAGCTGCCTGGTACCTTGACCTGCCTTCTCCCCGGGGCCTGATTTGAGGGGGTGGTGGAAAAGGGGCCTCCCCTTGCCGGCGCCTTACCTTCAACAGAACACTCCAGCTGGGGGCGGCGAGTTCCCTCATGCTGGTGGTGGCCAAAGCAGCAGCAGTGGCCACGCTAGGGGAGCTGGTGGGGGTGTCGGTGCTGCTACTGCTGCCACCACAGGATGATGACAGCCAGGAGCGGCTGCGGTTCTTGGGATGCTCGCTTCCGGCGATGCCATCGGGTATCCCTGCAGTGGCTGCCCATGCTGCTCGGGGCTGCCTGGGGGCTGCCAGGGGTGCAGTTGCCCCCTCCTCCTCCTCCTCCTCCTCCTCCTCCGCAGCCTCTGGCCCCGGCGCAAGGTTTCTGCCAGACCGGCATGCCCCTTGGTCTGAAGCCTTGACCCTGGATATCCGGGTTGAGACAGAGCCCTCTGGCGGGGCATGTGCAGTGGCACCACACACCGCACACTGCACACCACGGTTAATTTTTTTTGAAAAAGAAGAAAAAAACATTCACAAAGCTGATCTATGGACCGCCTGCCGCCGGGCCCCTGTCAGCTACCGGGCCCGGTATTGCAGTCCCCCTGGTACCCCCTGATGGTGGCCCTGCCCATAAAGAACAACTGGCAAAATCTAGAAGAGGAACGAGAAAAAGCAGCTTTACCATAATTTGCCAACTTAAAATTTTACCTGCACCAACTACTTTCATACCTGTAGGGAGGAAAATATGGCAACCTTTAAAACTTCTTCTGTAGGAAGAAAACCTAATGCAAGCCCATGTTTCATCTTGCCTTTCCTCCATAATTACCCAGAGAGACTTTATTGACACCCTCTTGCTACATTCATGTCCATTGTAACTGTATTCTCTCTTTCAGCATTCCCCTGTCCCTCCCACGCTTTAGACAAATGCAGGCAAAATTGAAAGGAAAACTTAACAGGATACCAACATGATTTTTAGGAGAGAAGCAATAGAAAGAGAAAGGTATTATTATTGGATACAAATCAACCATTTGATTCACATATTAGGACTGGAATAAAATTAACAGTTCAAGCCCTAACCAAGGACCTAAGAAATGTTAAGGCAACATCTAAGTATATAAGCAGTTCGTAGTAGGGTTGTTTTTTGAAGAGTTAGACTGTTCATGTCTAATAAGTCAAAAATTTCTAAATATCTAGGGAGTCCTTTAGGCATTGCTCAAAGTGCTAAGATCACTATGGGAACAACAACAGATTTCTTCCTCCATAGACGCTCAACTTCAATTTGCAAATCACGATATTTTGTGATTTTCCCCAGTTGTTTGTCTTCAATTCGTGCATTTCCTGATATAGCAATGTCAATAAAGCAGACCTTCTTCTTTTCCACAACAGTTATATTAGGTGTGTTGTGAGGCAAATGTCAATCTGTTTCAATTTTAAAGTTCCACAGGATCTTGACTCTCTCATTGTCTAAAACATTCTCTACTTGATGTCCCCAATGATTGTTACTGCATTCAAACCCAAACTTCTGGCAAAGTTTCCAATGGATATTTTTTGCAATTCTGTTATGGTGTTGCAAATAATCAGTCTGTGAAATTTTGCTGCATCCACTGATCAGATGATCTACTGTTTCATTTTTTTCATTACAAAGCCGGCATTTGCTATTGTTGGATACATGTTCTATTTTGTCTTCATGCAATTTGTTGGCAAAATAAAGATAAATCCTTCTGTTTCCTTCTTCAAATCTCCTGTTCTTGACCATTCCTATGTCAACTTTGGGTCAGCATTGCCTTCTATATTTTTCAAGTATTGACCATGCATAGGCTTGTTTTTCCAGTTTGTAGTTTAGCTTTCTATCTTTTCCTTTCTGTATTCAGCTTTCTTCTTCACTGTTTTCAAAGGTCTTCCTTTGTTCATTTCCTGAATCATAGGCTCTTCACTTTTCTTAATGTAGTCATTCAAGCGATGTTTTTCTTCCTCTACTGTCTGTTTCACCTGTAGTTGTAGCGATGTCTGGCCGCAAGGCGGCGCTAGGTCCCGGAGGAGACTGACCAGTGACAACACGAGGCAACAGGAGCGAGATCAGATCAGTACTTTATTGGAAAAAGGCAACATCATTTATAGGGAAGAAAGCGCAACGGTGGCAAAACTGTCATCGGACAGGAAAATTACCTCACCCACGTACACGGGTTAATGGGGAACTCCTCAAAGGGAAGTTAATTAACTGGGGCAAACATGGACTTAGGAGCCTCATTGTCTTGGGGATTAGGCAGGGACAAACATGGCTTATTTGCGCCAGGGATTTCCCGAGCCGGGAGATGAGCTATGCACTTAATGTTTGACAGGAGTCAGCTATCTGCTTACTTGGCAGAGTCGTAGGTCAGGTCACGGTAATTGGGTGAATCAAACCCTATATTTTATTCACCCCCCTTAATTTGGCGGCCGCAGAGCCCACGGGCTGGGAGCGTCTCTCACCGCGGTGGCCTCTGGCGGGCCATTACATGCCCTGCGGGGCATGGGGAATCCGCATCTCCCCTTTATTTTCTATTTAAGGACCTGACTGGCGACCTTGCGCAAGAGCGGCATCAGCTGTTGAGCGGGTATGACGTCACGGAATTTCTCTCTGGGGCGGCACTTGGAGATCAGCGAGGGAATACACTGAGCAAAACAGCAAAGCGTAATGCCTAGTATGGCTATCCCCACCACTACCTTGAGCACCGTTTGCAGCCACCCCCAGGGGATCCATGACCACATCCAATTCCACAGGGAACTCCACCAAGCTCCCCATGTGGAACCCTCAGTAATACCCTGGACTATGGTGTGGAGGTTCGTGATCTGGCTTTGGATCTTACGGGAGTTATCAGTAAGATTGAAGCAACACATTCCATGAAAAGATTCGCAACCCAGGTGGTGCAGCAAGAGGAGGTAGTCGATAGCCGCTCGATTGTCAAGAACTGCATGGCGAAGTTCTGCCTGCTCCTGATTGAGGAGCGCTATCGCTGTGGAGGTATGGTTAATGGCTTTGGCCAAACCGCAAGCCAAGCGGCCAATCCTCCGTGCGTTGCTGACGGCCAAGCCTGGCACGCCGACAAGGCTGACTGCTAGTGATACATACTCAGCGGGACTCATCACCCTAAAGCTGCTGTCACAAGAGCTGTCTAACTGGGTTGTGCGTGTGTGCCGTATGAGTGGGGAAACATGAGGAACATTAGAAACATTTGTGCTTGGGGCAATCATGTCCTTAGTAGGAAGTAACAGTGTCAAACGACTGATACAACACATTGAGTCCGACAGATTCGCAGGAATATAGTTCCATGTGAACTGGTTGCAGGTGAAAAACCACCCTGAAGGTAGGGTGACATGAGCGTACAGCGAAATGAGTGTCTCTGGTTTATTACAAGTCCAGTTGCCGCTGCTGGGGTCAAGGCAGCGGCGCCGAGTCTGACCGCCTGAGGTGCAGCCGGTCATTCGGGTACAAGCAGCGTCCGGGCTGATCGCCACTCGAGGGGTATGAAGAGTGGCGGCGTCAGCCGGCAAGGTTGATGCAAGTCGCAATCCCCCCCAGCGTGCATATGCTGAGAAGGTGGTAGGAGTGTGTGGGCCAAAGAACGCCTTCAACAACCAGTCGCCATCCTTGGTGCGCGCGTCCAGAGTGTGGCACACGGGGATGAGACAGGTGCTGAGGATAGATGCAGAACCAATGTCCTGCTGTAGGCAAAAATCGGACTGGTTGACGAGACCCGCCAACCTTTCCCACAAGTTGTACTGCATTCGTGCGGAAAGATCTTCACCAGGCGGCAAGCCGTCGGCCTGGATTGGAGTAGCCTGAACGCCTCCCCCCAAAAGCAGGGAGAGGGCCAGGATGATGGTGATCGCCGCTGTGTTGGCGTGAATCAGGGCAAAAACTGCAGCTGTGAGGTTCTCCGGTGTCGGCTCTTTCTCCTCGCGCTGAACGGCGTCCTGGGCGTCACTGCAAAGAGTCTTGACCATCCCCCAGGTGATCTTGGGCATCGGCGGCCGTTTCCTCCGGCGGGTCCTCTCGGTCAGGGTGAGGTCCTCCATCTCCGGGATCGGACTCGGGCCGGCCTGGTTCCACGCCATGCGGTTCCAAGTGGGGCTTGACACACCGGGCTGGAATCCAAACGACACCTGTAGGAGACATAACTGCAGCATACCCTCTTCCCCAGGTTATGAGCGGCACCGGGCCCCTCCAAGAAGGGTCTGGTGGCACTCGGTACCGGACCATAGGTCGCGGGAGAGCTTCCGAACGGCGGAAATGCTTCTCCTGCGGCGTACAATCCGAAAAAACATTAAGGTGATTGTATGTGAACAATACCTTATTCAGGCAGAACTGTGCTTCTCCCTGTGATTTGGGGAGGGCTGGTGGCTCCCCCCTTTCTGTTTGTTTGTCAATATAGGACTTTAGCGTCCGATTGACCCGCTCTACAATCGCTTGCCCTTGCGGATTGTAGGGAATTCCAAATGTGTGCTTGATGTCCCAAGTAGCCATGAAGGCGGCCAACTGCCTGGAACTGTAGGCCGGCGCGTTGTCCGTCTTCACGTGCCGCGGCTTGCCCATCGCCGCAATGCAGGAAAGGAGGTGCTGCTCCACGTGGGAAGCAGCCTCCCCCTTCTGCGCCGTTGCCCAAACGAACTGAGAAAAAGTGTCAATGCAGACGTGCATGTATTGCCATCTGCCGAACTGCGGCACATGCGTGACGTCAATCTGCCATACCTGATTAGCCTCTGTCCCTCGTGGGTTGACCCCCCACGAGGGCCCCCCCGGCGCTCCTGCGCAATGCTGGCAAGAGCGGACTATGCCTTGGGCTTGAGAAAGCGGCAGATTGAACTGTCTAGCGAGTGCTTTGGCATTCTGGTGAAAAAAGGCATGACTTTGAAATGGAGTAGTGAAAACTCCCAAAACTGAACGTTGCTGAATTTCCTTTGCCGCCGCATCCGCTCTGCTATTGCCCGCGGAAATCGGACCCGGTAGGTCTTGGTGACTTCGGATGTGGGCAATATAGAGCGGCTCTGTGCGGTTCCGCAAATGAAATTGAGCAGTGAGAAACAGACTAAGCAAATTCTTGTCTATCGCGGGAGTGATGTAAGCTCCCGGTAGACTGTGGAGCAAATTCCTTACATACAGACTGTCAGTAATGATATTTAACCGTTCTTTGGCGAAGGTGCGCAAGGCAAGGTTCACGGCTGCCAACTCTGCCCGCTGCGCGGACTTCTGTGGAAGAGTTAGCAGCGTGTGCCAAGCTTCGCCCTCCTGCCAAGTCAGGACACCATATGTGAGTCCCCCATCGGTAAAAACTGTCTTGGCCCCCTGAAGCGGGACCAGCGAGAGCAATTCGAACAACCTGACTGTTCCTGTCTGAAGTGAGACAAGTCTAGGGTCTTTGGGCAAATGGTATGCCAAGCTTCCAGTGAATCCTTCCAAAGCTATCGGAAGCGAGTCACCTAGCTGCATCAACTGATGGATTTGTTCCTTGGTGAACGGGACTGTGATCTTAGCTAAATCGTGCCCAGAAATGTCCCTTGCTCTCAGCCTGCCGCGGTAGATCACCGCGGAGACCAGTTCTTGGGGCGGAACAATGTTCCGAGAAGAGGTGTTCGGCAAGTATACCCACTCCACAATTTTCGCTCCCTTCTCTGAGTCTACTCCTAGCGCCCCAGTGAACATGGATCCTGACCGTACGATGTACAAATTCAGGATCGGGGCATATGGCCCCTGGGCGATCCTATCCACCCACCTCTGGCTGAGAACTTGGTTCACCTTCTCGAGCGCCAAGCGCGCGTCTCAAGAGATTTTTATCCGGTCTGCCGGCTGCTTACCTAAGGTTAGCAGCGAGAAGAGCGGTTTTAGAAGATCCGTATCTAAACGAAAATACGGTCTGGCCCAATTGATGTTCCCCAAAACTTGCTCCAACTCTACAAGGGTGACTGAGTCTGGTAAATTTATCTGAGGCAGAACTGGTGCTGCAAAAGAGTGGAGAAGCCGATGGCCCAAGTATGAGAAGGGCTCGGTTCTCTGCACTTTTTCCGGGGCAATGAGTAAGCCTTTGTCCCCCAGGCTGGCCTGGAGGTCAGAAAACATTTCGCTGCCAAGCTGCGGCAACGCTACTAAAATGTCGTCCATGAAGTGACACACAATAGCTTTAGGGTAAAGGCTTCGGAACTTTGCCAGTGCGTCGTGAACATAAATTTGGCACAGGGTGGGCGAATTGAGCATGCCCTGTGGCAAAAATTTCCACGCGTAACGGAGCGTGGGCTCACTGTGGTTCACGACCGGCACCGTAAAGGCGAACCTTTCCCGGTCCCTGGGGTCTAAGGGGATTGTATAAAAGCAATCCTTGAGATCTACGACTAGAATCTCCCACCCCTCGGGAATCATGTTAGGATTTGGGATGCCGCATTGAAGCGGACCCATCGGCTGAATGCATTTATTGATCTCTCTGAGATCTACGACTAGAATCTCCCACCCCTCGGGAATCATGTTAGGATTTGGGATGCCGCATTGAAGCGGACCCATCGGCTGAATGCATTTATTGATCTCTCTGAGATCGTGGAGGAGTCGCCACTTCCCCGACTTCTTCTTAATGACAAAAATTGGCGAATTCCAGGGGCTTGTGGACTGTTCTATGTGTCCTGCGTCTAGCTGTTCCTTGACTAGCTGCTTGAGGGCAACTAATTTCTCTCCCACTACCGGCCATTGTTCTACCCAGACCGGAGTGTCGGTGAGCCATTTGAGTGGCAACGCCATTACCCGAAGGTAAGCGTAGCACCGTACTGCTGCAGAATGTCTCGCCCCCAAAGATTGACGTGCACGTCAAGAATGTGCGGCCGAATTACCGCCGTGCCGTCAGCCCTTGGGATTGTGACTTCTACCCACTCTCGGCTTCTAAACGCTTCCTGAACGCCTCCTACCCCCCACACATCGGAGACCGGCTCAATGGCCCACTCTCTTGGCCACTGGCTCCTGCTTATCACTGTCACATCCGCTCCGGTATCGAGTAACCCTGAGAACACCCTGAGAACACCCTTTTGTTCAAAAATACCTCGATAACGGGGCACTGCTTCCACTCAATGTTGGTCTCCACTGTCGCTAAGACCTGGTATCCTTGCACTGCCTCACTCGCGCTCGAGCGGTCTGCTGAACCGGACTCTGAGCTGTCCCTGAGCCTTCCCTGGCTGCCTGCTGGCGAGTGACAAGGAACCATGATCAGTTGCGCTAACGTGTCTCCCTTGTGGATTGTTTGGGGCAGGTGCGTCCAAAGCTGGACCTGGAGAATGCCTGAAAAATTCGAGTCAATGACTCCTGGAATTATGAAAATTCCGCGTGCTCCAGCTACACTACGGGGCAAAACTAAAACTATAAAGCCTCTGGGCAGGGGTCCCATGTACTGGGTGTCGACTAGATAGACTGTGCCTGGCAGGTCGCATGTAACGTCCGCCTGGCAAGTCAATTCTAGCCCTGTGCTGCCCTTGGGGCTGGCCTGTGCCCTCGCAGTGCCTGGAAGGTGCCTGGAATCTAGTCTAAGTCTGGGGAGTTCTGGATCTGGGTGAAGGAAGCCTCTGTTTGGACCGGGGCCAGAGACGTGCCCGGATTCCGGTTTCCCGAACTCGGACAATACCTGGCCCAATGGTAGCCTTTCTTGCACTTCGGGCAGAGGGTGTTCGGAGCCTTGGGACGGCCGGACTTTTGTCCGCCTCCCTTGGATCGGCACTCCCTAGCGAAGTGACCGATCTTGCCACAAGTGTGACATGCCCCCTTGTTCTTACCATTAGGTCTTCTTCCCCCCTGCACCGCTGCCGCTAGCAGACCCATCTTGTAGGAGTCTGTGCCAACGTCGGAGCATGCTCGGATCATGTCCGTTAAGGTTATGTCGGGGCGATTGCCCAGGGACTGCAAGATTTTACGGCAGTCCAAGTTGGCGTTGTCTTTGGCTAACTTAATCATGAGCTCTTGCTGGGCTTGCTCATTGTCAATCTGCCTGCTAATTGCTTCTTCCAGGCGATTGATGAAGTCCATGTAGGGCTCTTGGGCTCCCTGCTTAATGGCGGTGTAATTTTTGGCCGTTTTGCCAGACGCTGGGACCTTGAAGTATGCCCTATAGGCAGCCTCGGCTGACATCTCTAGGGTGGCGAGAGGCAAGTTAATTTGAGCGTTGATGGACTCAAAGGCACCTGAACCATACAACTGGTCAGGGATTACCGCGCCTCCCATCCTGGCAGCCCGAGCTTGCGCCTCTAGGCGGAACTCACTGTCCCAAATCATGTACTGGCTGGGGGTAAGCATCATCCTCATGACGGCTTTCCAATCGTGAGGAATCCACATGGTGGTTTCGCACACTTGCTGAAGCGTGCCCCTCGTAAAACGACTTTGGAGCCCTGTCTCTGAAATTGCTTTCCGTAAAGCCATGAGAAGCTTGTACGGGACTGGGGAGTGTACTATCTGCTGTGCGCCCGTGAGCGCGTCCATCTCCAAGCGGATGGGACAAATCTGTCTGAGTTCAGCTAGCTGTTCAACTGACAGTTCCCCCTTCTTAAGTTCTATCTCAGCTGTGCGCTGAAGGGCACTCTTCACGACTAGGGAACCTGGGGCTGTCAGAGAAGCGCCAGCGCCTCTCATTCCTTGCGTTCCCTCGGTGACGTCTGCAGCTGTCACCGTGGGAAGGCTCCCTGCGCTACTCTGCTGATAGCTAATTGACGGATAGAGTGCCGTGGGCGCAGTCGGCTCGACTGGCTTGCCTGATGGCTCAACTAACGGGGGTTCTTTGGCCTCTACCCGGACTGGCTCGATCTGCTCTAAGAGTCTCCTACATTTCCGCCATGTGCGGACTATCCCTCCTGGAGCTTTCGGGGTTTGCTGAATGCAGTCTCCTATCTGATCCCGGAGCTTCAGGGTTAACGTACCTACTTCTGGGTAAAGTGGGCAGTGTTCCCTGAGGTACGCCAAAAGTCTCGCTAGTTCCCTGCTGTGAAATCGTAACTTAAAAACCCTGGCCAGGATTATGAACTCTTGCTCCCGAGTTCTTTGGCTAGCGGACGGACTTGGTCTATGAGAACAAGTCCCCATATTACCTGCGATTGGGTCTCCGGAAGAATCCTCCACGGGACGAGTCGACGCGTCTTTGCAGGCAACAGGTTCGGGCGACGGGTGTCTGGGGTAGACCTCGGAGCGTGGACCTTCTGCCACGGGCCCTTCTATCGGCCTCTGCGATGTCAGGGGCTCACAGCCTGCCCTGAGCAGAACGCGTTTCCCTCTATGGCAAACCTCTCGAAAGCGGGGAGGAAGCGGTAGGAATGTCTCTCTGGAATGCCTCGCGGCGGGCCGTTCTCTGTCCGGCTGGCTGCCGACCAGAGCGCCGCGCTATCCTCCGGGCTGGCGGGCCGCGGTTCAAGCGCAGAACCGGACCGCGTGGATCGCTACTCACGAGTAGACCTCTCCGGGGTCCTTTACTCACGAGTAAATCACGTCAGGGTCACCAGCTGTAGCGATGTCTGGCCGCAAGGCGGCGCTAGGTCCCGGAGGAGACTGACCAGTGACAACACGAGGCAACAGGAGCGAGATCAGATCAGTACTTTATTGGAAAAAGGCAACATCATTTATAGGGAAGAAAGCGCAACGGTGGCAAAACTGTCATCGGACAGGAAAATTACCTCACCCACGTACACGGGTTAATGGGGAACTCCTCAAAGGGAAGTTAATTAACTGGGGCAAACATGGACTTAGGAGCCTCATTGTCTTGGGGATTAGGCAGGGACAAACATGGCTTATTTGCGCCAGGGATTTCCCGAGCCGGGAGATGAGCTATGCACTTAATGTTTGACAGGAGTCAGCTATCTGCTTACTTGGCAGAGTCGTAGGTCAGGTCACGGTAATTGGGTGAATCAAACCCTATATTTTATTCACCCCCCTTAATTTGGCGGCCGCAGAGCCCACGGGCTGGGAGTGTCTCTCACCGCAGTGGCCTCTGGCGGGCCGTTCCATGCCCTGCGGGGCATGGGGAATCCGCATGTAGTAGTCCTCTGTCACCCTCAGCTCTTGGTAAGTACAAATGATCAACATCACATTTTGGGTGCAGGGCATAATGAATGGTCATTAGTTTCCCTGTTTTTTAGTAAAGGTTGTCTAATTCCATTTTTGTCCAATATTATTCCAGCTGAATAGCGTATAATAGGAACTGCCCAGGTATTAATTGCCTTGATGATATTGCCGCCACTCAGTTTTGACCTCAAGATTTTCTGGACTTTATGTATTTTGTACAAGTAATTCTTTTGACTTGGTTGTATAGCAGGTCAGAAGCTTCCAGAACTTTCAGGTACAGTAGAACCTCGGAAAAAGTCCAAACTCCATTCCACAAGTTTGGACTTTATCCTATTTTGGACTTTATCCAAATCAAATGGGCGATGCATCAGATTACATCAAAATTGGACTTTATCCGAGGTTCCTATACCAAATACCTCAGATAACGTCCATTTTTAGTGGTTTTGGACTTTATGTTCACATGTCCGTGAAAACTACAACTTTATCCTAATTGGACTTTATCCAAATCAGACTTTATCCGAGGTACCACTGTGCTTGTATCCCTCTTCTGAAGTTTTGACAATTTTACCTGCCTATGTCATATTGGAGTTTGTGTTTATGTGAATCCATTACAGTGAGAATGGTAGCATGCTTTCTAGTCTCTCCCACTGAAACCAGTCACACATTAAAGTGCTTAATGTACCCCAATTTCTATTAGACACAACAGTCTAGAGCTCATTTTATACAGTCTTTTCTTTTCTTTAGACCTCCACACTATCTGTTAGTATATCAAAGTTAATTCTTGTGGAGCAAAGCAGATGTTCATAGCATGAATCCAGGCACTGAGACAGCCACATAATGAATCATTCACCTGTGGTCTTCCAATTACATTCAAAAGTTATCAGAGAAGAATGAATTAAGATGTAAGTGAGAAGAAACAAAGAAGAATGTGAATACAATATTTCCTTACTGTTCTAACAATTCTTAAGAACAGATTGCATGTATAAGAAAAGGAAGTCTAACTTTTAATTTTGTTATCCAATTTTTAAAGTATTTTTAGTACCCCAAATTCCCAGATTACAATAAAACTGTGCACATGAGAAATTAAGTAGTATCTGGTAAAACAGTCATGAAATGTTTAAGCTGTCATTAAAATGATTGTAATTAGGACAAACTGTATGAAAATTGTTTAAAATTGAGACCCAGGTGAATTAAAAAATTAAAGGGTAAATTATGCATTATCTTGTTGAAGGGCAGGGACTTCCACTTGTAGTTTCCTTTATGATTAGTGTAAGTTGCATGCATCAATCTCCATGGAATGAGATGCAAGATGGCAGCATATTCCTTGTACAGTACTTCTACAATGCAGGCAAGAGTTGCATTTAAATCCTTCTCTCCCCACTAATTGGGGGGTGGGGCAGGGTGGGATGCACAAGACCTGGAATTTCTGGAAAAGAGCACAACCTTTGGTTCAGGGTCTAGAGTACGCAGGGTGTTGTAGATCCCCTATGCCTCCAGGTTGATCCCTTATGCCCTCAGATGCCAGTTACTTTATTTTATTTTCAGAAATATTTGTCAGTTGCCTGTTTTGATTTGTTGTGTGTTCTGTCATGTTATTTGATATTTGCTTGTACACTGTCCAGAGTGTACAACCCTATACCCAAATGGGTGGTATAGAAATGTAATAAATAAATAAATAAATAAATAAATAAATAAATAAATAAATAAATAAATAAATAAATAAATAAAAATAGATGAAGAAAGCAAGTTTTCCCAGCTTAGCTTTGAACACATAAGCATACTAATAGAATAACTATGTATCATGAAGTCAATTCTGACTTTTGGCTATCCTTTTCAGGCTTTTCTACACAGAAGTGGTTTACCTTTCCTTTCTTCTGGAAGCACCCTGAGACTGTGCACCTTGGCCTTGGCTCTTCTCACAAGAGGCTCAGTGGGGAAATCAAACCCTCAATCCCTTAGCCAGATACCTAAACAACTGAGCTATCAACACATACCCATAGTCAAACAGATTTGGGGATGCTCATGTAGGCAATATCTTAGTATCGATGTAGCAGTATTCATGCAGGAGATATCTGAGCCTAATACTGAGGCATTGTCATTGGATGACTCTGATTCAGGAGGAGGTTGGACTCAATAATAACAGGGGGGAAATATTTCTCTAGGCAAAATTTTGGTCACTCAGAACCACTTGCTGTGCTGAGATGAGGTATTTTATTGTGTTAGTCGGTTCATACGTTTGTAATTGCCTTACTTTAATGCTATGCATAACGCCCAAATCCTGTGGGGCCTTTAACAACCCTTCTATCCTCACAAACATGCAGGATTTGTATTATACACAGTAGCTGTGCCCAATTTATTTAGTCCCCATGTTCATTTAAGATCCCTTGTGGCACAGTGGTTAAACTGATGTATTGCAGCTGGAACGTTTTGTGAGTTTGATCCTGATGGGCATCAAGGATGATTCAGCCTTCCAGCCTTCTGAGGTCGGTAAAATGAATACCCAGTATATTGGGGGCAAATTGTTAATTCTGTGAACAGCTCAGAGAGTGCCCTATATACAGTCCTTATATTATTGTTGTTGTCGTAGATTTATTTGTACCCCGCCTTACTCGCACCAGTGCAACTCAAAGTGGCAAACCACAATAAATAAATACATACATATTACAAATACAAGATAACAATATACCGCTCAGTAAAACTGCGTCTCCAGATGGAGTTGTTGCCCTTTAGAAAAGAACTAAAAACCTGGCTGGCGGGCCAAGTTTGGGGTGCAGGTGGAGGGGTGGCTTCCGTTGGGTGGTTGGTATAGAGGAGTATGCCTTCCCCCACGGTTCCTCGGTACCTGCACCCCTTTTTTAGTGGTGGTTTTTTTTACTCTGTTTTATTTATGTGAACTGCCCTGAGTTGGCCATGGTCGAGTGGGCGGTATAGAAATCTAACAATAAATAAATAAATAAAAATAAATAAATAACCCTTGAGGTTCTATAATTCTCTTCTATGCTCACTCTCTCCAAGGAGTATGTGGGAGAGTATTTGCTTCTCTTTCTTCTTTCTATCTCCACCACAGCCTTCTAGGAACTAGATCGAGAGATAATGATTGGTCCAAGGTCACCTAAGCAGCTTCATGGTCTAGTGGGGATTTGAACCTGGGTCACCCCAGTCCCATCCACCATTACCATCTCCATTCCACATTGGATCATGTATAAAGCGTAGTGATTTATTTATTTATTTATTTATTTATTCAATTTATATCCCGCCCACTCAACACAAGGCCGACTCTGGGCGGCTAACAACATAAAAAGTAACCCCAGGGCAACCCAAGGAGTTTACAGACAATATTCACAAATACAACAATAATCCTAAAAACAGTTAAAACAGTAAAAAAAAGTTAAGACTACCCACCCCCTAAAAAGCAAGGGCTGCAGGATCGAAAAAGCACCATGGGGAAGAGTTCCTCTACACCAACCACCCCATGGTGGTTACCCTTCCACCCGCACCCCACACTTGACCTGCCAGCCAGGTTTTAAGATCCCTTCTGAAAGGCAGCAACTCCGTCCGAAGACGTAATTCTGTTGGCAGGAGGTTCCAGAGGGCCGGTGCAGACACGGAGAAGGCTCTCCTCCTTGTGCCAGAGAGGCGAGCCCCTCTGGCTGATGGAACAATTAGAGAGCCCCTCCGGTCCGCTCTGGTTGGACGGACAGACGTCCTCAGGGCGATGCGGTCTCTTAGGTAACCTGGCCCACTACCATATAGGGCTTTAAAGGTCAAAACCAGCACCTTGAATTGCACCCGGAGACATACTGGCAACCAGTGCAGCTCCCGGAGCAGTGGCGAAGCATGAGCATAACGGCCACACCCCATCACCACCCGGGCAGCCGCATTTTGGACCAGCTGTAGCCTCCGAATGGTCGTCAAGGGCAGCCCCATGTAGAGCGCATTGCAATAGTCTAGTCTGGAGGTAACCAGAGCATGGGTGACCATGAGCAAGGAGTCCCGGTCCAGGAGTGGGCGCAACTGGCGAATCACCCGAAGTTGGGCGAAAGCCCTCCTGGTCACAGCCGCCACCTGTTCTTCTAGCAGTAGCCGTGAATCCAGGAGGACCCCCAAGTTGCGCACCGGGTCTGTCTGGGGCAAAATAGCCCCATCCAGAACCAACGATGGAAGCTCCCGGATTAACGCAGGACCCCCTATCCATAGCCACTCAGTCTTGCTGGGATTCAATTGTAGCCCGTTAGCCCCCATCCAGACCCCCACAGCTTCCAGGCATCTGGAAAGGACTTTGACAGCATCACTGGGGTCCCCATGGGCCGAGATGTACAACTGAGTGTCATCCGCGTACTGATGGTACCGCACCCCATGGGAACGAATGATCTCACCCAGCGGTTTCATGTAGATGTTAAATAGGAGAGGAGAGAGCACCGAGCCCTGAGGAACCCCCCATTTGAGGGGCCTAGGACTGGACCTCTCACTCTCCAACCACACCGACTGGGACCGACCCTTCAGAAATGAGGAAAACCAGGACCACACAGTACCCTGGATTCCCAAACCTCGGAGCCGTTCCAGAAGGATACCATGGTCAACGGTATCGAAAGCCGCTGAGAGGTCAAGAAGAGCGAGGACGGATGGGTGACCACCGTCCCGCTCCCGCCAAAGATCATCCATCAGTGCGACCAATGCCGTCTCGGTACCATATCCAGGCCTGAATCCTGACTGAAAAGGGTCCAGATAATCCGCTTCATCCAGTACCCCCTGCAGCCGACACGCCACTGCCTTCTCCAACACCTTCCCTAAAAAGGGGAGGTTTGAGACAGGCCTATAGTTAGTTAGGACAGCTGGGTCGAGGGAAGATTTCTTCAGGAGGGGGCGCACCAAAGCATGTTTTAAAGGTGCAGGAAACACCCCCTCCCGCAATGATGCATTGATCACAGCCCCAACCCAGCCACCTGTCACTGCCTTGGAGGTTTTCACCAACCAGGTGGGACAGGGGTCCAAAGGGCAGGTAGTGGCGCGCACAGCTGCAAGGAGCCTGTCCACTTCATCAGGGGCAACTGGATCAAACCGGTCCCAGATGGCATAGCAAGACTGTGCTCCGGCTCCCTCCGGACTCTCCCCATCCACGCCAGGATTAAACCCAGAGCGAATCCGATCGATTTTCTCCACTAGATGGTGATCTGGCTCATAGAACTGTTGCCAAGAAAGTCAAGTTAAAAAACACTGCTGTGTATGTTCAACCCAGAGCATACATCTAAAAAAAAACTTCAATGAATCTTAGTCTAAAGATTCTTAGTTTAAAGATTCCTAAAGAAATCATCACTTGACCCAGCAGTTCTAGATAATTACAGACCCCCTTTTTAGGGAAGGTATTGGAGAAGGCTGTGATGTGGCAGTTGCAGGGGGTCATGGATGAAGCGGAATATCTGGACCCCTTCCAGTCAGGATACAGGCCCTGATATGGTCCAGAGATTGCATTGGTCGTGCTGATGGATGATCTCTGGCGGGAGTGGGACAGAGGTCATCCGTCCATCCTTGCTCTTCTTGACCTCTCAGCGGCCTTTGACAACGTCGACCATGGTATCCTTTTGGAACGGCTCAAAGGATTGGGGATCCAGGGCACCGTGTGGTTCTGGTTCTCCTCATTTCTGAAGGGCCGGTCCCAGTCAGTGTGGTTGGAGAGTGAGAGGTCCAGCCTAGGCCCCTTCAATATGGGGTGCCTCAGGGCTTGGCACTCTCCCCTCTCCTATTCAATATCTACATGAAGCCGTTGGGTGACATCATCCGTTCCCATGGGGTGAGGTATCATCAGTATGCTGATGATACTCAGCTGTACATCTCAGCCCATGGTGATCCAAGCAATGCTGTCAAAGTCGTATCCAGGTGTCTGGAGGCTGTGGGGTCTGGATGAGGGTCAACGGGCTACAACTGAATCCCAGCAAGAATGAGTGGCTATGGATTAGGGGCCCTGCGTTATCTCGGTAGCTACCATCTTTGGTCCTGGATGGGGCTATTTTGCCCCAGACAGACCCGGTGCACAACTTGGGGGTCCTCCTGGACTCACGACTACTGCTCAAAGTTTTGCACAACTTAGTGTAATTCACCAGTTACACCCACTCCTGAACCGAGACTCCTTGCTCATGGTCCCTCACACTCTGGTCACCTCTAGGCTAGATTATTGTAATGCGCTTTACATGGGGCTGCCCTTGACAACCATTCGGAGGCTGCAGCTGGTCTAAAACAAGGCTGCCCAAGTGGTGATGGGGTGTGGGCGTTATGCCCATGCCTCTCCTCTGCTCCAGGAGCTGCATTGGTTACCAGTTTGCCTCCAGGTACAATTCAAGGTGCTGGTGACAACCTTTAAAGCCCTACATGGTACTGAGCCAGGATATCTAAGAGACCGTGTCTCCCCAAGAACATCTGTCCATCCAACCAGAGTGGACTGGAGGGGCTCTATAATTATAACATTGGCTAGAGGGGCTTGTCTCTCTAGCACAAGAAGGAGGGCTTTCTCTGTGTCTGCACCAGCCCTTTGGAACCTCCAGCCAATAGAGTTACGGCTACAGACAGGAAAGAACTTAAAACCTGGCTGGTAGGGCAGGTGTGGGGCACTGATGGAGGAGTGACCCCCACCTGCTGGCTTGTTTAAATAAATAATCTGGATCTCCCCTATTTTTATGGATGGAGTCAGTGGGGTTTTTCTTAATGGGATGGTTTTTAAATGATTTTATTGTGATATTCTTTGTATCTGTTTTTATGCTTTTTATCTGTCAGTCGCCCGGAGTCGCCTCGACGAGGGGGAGGCAATACAAATGTGAAAATTACCGTATATTCGGGCGTATAAAATGACTTTTTAACCCCAAAAAATCTGTGCTAAAGTCGGGGGTCGTTTTATATGCCCAGTCGCCTTATACGCCGGAAAATACGGTAAATTAAATTAAATGTACCATTGTGGACATCAATTTTTTGTCCCTGTTCTTCAAAAAAACTTTTGCAAAGTATGTCTTCCCTTATATGAGCCAGATAGAAGCAGGGTCAATCAGATTGGAATTATCATGCTGGACGCCTTCACCCTCCAACTCAAGCAGGAAAAATGCTGCTGGCATGAATTTGTTTAAGGTGGATCTCAGCTTACCATGAAGTGACCCACACACTATGATCTCAGAGCCATCTCTGTGGCATGTATGAAAAGAGACATGCATGGTTGAACACTGGGACTGCAATGGATTGCCACAGCCTTGAGGATATTAACAAGATGCACCTTCACAGCCAGTCCATCTTGGCATGGCCTCCATGACCATTGGGAATCAAAGTTCCTCCTCCACTCATTTTGCCATTTGGCCCAATCTGATGGTTTCTAGTGACATTTTCTCCACTGAGTGAACCATCATCCCACCTAAAAGGGCTCATCCACCCGTGACCGTTGGCCCCTTTAGGGAGTCAGGTTATTTACCCCTGTCGAACACTCAACGTTGAGTCTCTGGCTATACGGTCTACTCCATTACAGTAACAGGAGATCCAGACAGACAGGGGGCTCAAACGTAAATAAAGAAAAAAATGATTACCTGGGGAAAGTTATGAAACAGAATTATGAAAAGCAGCTTGATGCACACTAAATGAAATACCAGAAACTGGAGAGGTTCTTTGGGTTTGTGAGAAACAAGTGTGGGATACAAGTTTGCCTGACAACACATTACCATAACACTTTACACCAATTTGATTGGGAGGCATGAAGGCACTAATATATAGGATTGTTGTGTTAGACTCCTTGCATCTCAAGATCGTCAGTTCATTCTCTTGGACTTGACAGACCCATAACCACTAAGTCAAGCAGTGAAAATAGTTCTGATTGTCAAGGCGATATGATTTTACATGGTCTTCAACTATTGATTGCTGCAATCTACAAAATGGCTTACTTACTTGAAAAGTCCTTCCTACTGTGCTGAGAGATGAAGAAACTTAATCCATGTATTTGTGTGTGTGTCTGTTTTAAAACATGGTTTTGTTAACAAACTATGCTTTAAACACACACACACACAACCCATATCCAACAATCTCAGACTTGCTAACAATGCCATAAAACTATAATTATAATAATATAATGTATTTTCCCTATAATGTATTTACCCTGAAGCAAAATAAATAGATTTAGGTAAATAGGAGAGGTATGTTCAGGGTCGATACAGTCTCATTTTATTAACTAGCACCTGAACAAAATGTTTTTACCTCCCAACTGTCAAGTGGAAAAGGTCATTTATGAATTTTCAAGCAAAGTAATGAGTGCCAGATTTATTTCTTAAGTACCTGTGGATTCTGTTGTATTGCTTGTTAACAGATGCAAGTGGGCAGTATTACTATTACATGAGGCAACAACAGAAGAAACCTAAGCAGTTTCTAGGCAACAGTTCAGCATTGGCCATTTGTCAGCCCAACTCCAAGATTTCCTCTGGAAATGTAAATTGAAGAAATATTGGCCAGTACTGTATACTGTTTTCAAATGAAAGAACAAAGCATGGAACTGATTAATTGTAAAAATCACTTTTTTAGATTTCTTACAAAATCTATTGAATACTGTCAAAACTTTTCACTTTGAGGATGGTTGGCAATTTTTCTGTTGTAAGGCATGTAACATTTTGCTTATTACAAAATAGTGACATTACTAGTTAGTGACCTGGAAGGAATCAACTCTGGCAGACACTTTTTGAAAACTTTAACCAGCTCATGCTTCCTGGAGGACCTTTGGGCTAAATGCAATTTGGGGCTCCACAGCCACACATTCATGGACAGTAGGTTGCAAGAGTGTCATCCAACCCAATTTGTATCCACATACTGGTTGTACAGGGACTGCAGTGGCTCAAGTGGTTAAGACACTAACTGGAAGGTGGCAGTCAGCAGTTTGATACCCAAGTACGGCATGACGGAATGAGCTTCTGTCTCTGCCCCAGCTCCTGCCAACCTAGCAGTTCAAAAGCAAGAAATTGCAAATAGATAAATAGGAACTACTTTGGTGGGAAGGTAAACAGCGTTCCATGCACTTTGATGTCTAGGCATGCCTGCAACATGTCCATGGAGACATCTGCAGACACAGACATCACTGGCTCTTCGGCTTATAAACAGAGATGAGCACTGAACCCTAGAGTCGGATACAACTGGCTTTGGAGAAAAGGTGACCTTTACCTTTATTACTGGCTGTACAGATAAACACCACGCCAAACCATGTCAATTTAAATGGAGGTGGCCTAAACTAATTTGTTTTCAGATTTGTGAAAGTAATTGTGTATTAAAGAGCAGTAGGACACAATGACGGGTCGTCAACTTGGGGAATGTAGTGAACCTTCAGTAAACTCCTACCAGCTTCCTTATTTCCTTCTGTGGAAACAGATTTTGCCAAGGCCAAATGTGAATCACATCTGTATATTCTCTACTCTGGAAATCCTGGAAAGGGTCACCATAAGTCAGAATTGTCTTGACAGCACACGTGCCACTACAGTGTATGTTCTAACGGGTATACAAAGGATTTAGTAAATGGCTGAGAAAACACTATTGCAGTAGCCCACTCTTAGTCAAAAACAGTTTAATGATTTTAACACTTTAATTCTTTTGAATTTTACCTATATTTCATATACATTCATAATTTTAAATTGCACAACACTCTGATATGAATAAATAATGAAAGATTTAATCAAGAGACATGGATAGTGCAAACCTAACTGGAAAAAAATGTACTAGATAAAGGGGGATACAAATACAGTGGTACCTCAAAGTCCGATTCGGATAAAGTCGCAGTTTTCATGCACACGTGATGCATCACATAAAGTCCAAAACTGCTTAAAAATGGACGTTATCTGAGGTATTTGGTATAGGAACCACAGATAAAGTCCCCCTTTTTTTACGTTATCCGATGCATCGCCCATTTGATTCGGATAAAGTCCAAAATTGGATAAAGTCCAAACTTGTGGAACGGAGCTGAAATCCTCTTGACTTCTAAGAGATCTGCCAGCATGACATCTCTGTTGCCTAAGAGTTGCCAGCAGAAGAGGGTGGAGGACATAGGAAAGGAAAATACACATTAAGCCACATCGAAACCTCTTCCAGCTCAGGGATGCAGCCATTGCATCAGTGCAATAGGTCAAGGAAATTTTCAGAAAGACTTGGCTGGGAGAGAGTCTGGATACATCACAGTTTCAGATGGCTTAATGTCAGATGAGCTGGCCCTCAGCCATCTTGGCCAGTCCAGATTGTGCTCTAAGCCTCCAGTCCCTGTTTCTTCAAAATAAATGTTTATTGAGAGCTTTATGGAAACACTTAGCCTAATAATGTGATCTCTAGCCATCTTGCCCCATCAAAGATGTTTAAAACAGCTCTAGAGGCCCTCCAATCTGGTAGTCTTTGGCCATATGATAAACTCCTGTGTGCTAATCAGTCAGTCTCTGTCTCAAACAGCTTGGAACTAATTCCAATGTGCCATGGTTAGAGGGCTGGATGTCCTCACATTCCTATTGCCACAGCAAGACTGGTAGGTGCAAAAGAGGATATATGTTCAGGGACATAACAGAAGCCTTCTGTTGGGATTTTTTTTTTTACATTTGTTACATTTTATATTGCCCATTTGGGTGGTTTCCCACTTTGGGTGGTGTACAAACAAATATCAAATAACACAACAAAACACACGCAGATCAAACTCAAACCAACCGACAAATGTGTCTCAAAATAAAATAAAATAAAATAAAATAACTAATGTCTGAGGGCATAAGGAATTAACCTGACTGACTAATTTATAGCTAAAGGGACAACACCCTGAAAGGTCTCCTTGAACAAGAGAGTTTTTAATTACTTTTTAAAAATAGCCAGTGATGGGGCCTGGCATAGCTCTACTAGTAGAGTGTTCCACAGTGTTGGTGCCACCACCGAGAAAGCTCTATTTCTAGTTATAGACATTTGAGCCATCCTCGGGGTCAGCACCTGGAGCTGCGCAGTCTGTTACAAACAGGTGATGCAGGGAGTTGTTCTGAGGGACAAACTCTCTCTGACAGATAACAAGGTCCCAAACCATATAGGGCCTTATATAATAACACTAATACCTTGTATCTGACGCAGTAGGCAACAGGTAACCAGTGCAGGCCTGCCAAGGCTGGGGAAATATGATCAAATTTATTTTTGCCTGTCACCAGCCTGGCTGCTGCATTCTGGACCCACTGTAATCTCCATATCATATAGAGAGCATTACAGTAGTCAATCCGTGAGATTACCAATGAATGGGTCAAGGTTATGAGAGACCATCTGTCCAAGTAGGAATGTAGCTGCACAATCTGCCAGAGCTGGACAAAAGCAGCTTTGGACACCACCGCTATTTGTTGCTCAAGTGAGAGCAATGGGTCCATAATCACCCCAGGTAGTGGACCTGGTCTCTAGGGGAAAGAGTAATTCCACCCAGAGTAGGGACCAGGCCTCTCAGTCAGGCATACAGCATCTCAAACACCAAAACCTCCATCTTGTTAGGGTTCAGTCTCAGCCTGTTAGCTTTTGTCCACTCCATTATCAAGTCCAGACACTCGTCAAGACATCAGACTGCATCAACTGCAGACGATGAAAAGGAGAAATAGAGTCCGGTGTCATCCGCATATTGGAGACGCCAAACCTCAAATCTCCTAATGACCTCTCCCAGCGGCTTCATGCAGATATTAAACAACAACGGAGAGATGATCAGCCCCTATGGAACACCCCATTGGAGGGTCCATGGGGCCGAAACAAACTCCAGGAGTAGAATTCTCTGGGCCCACTCACCACAGTACAGTGCCCTGGATTCCCAGCGCTGATAAGCATGTCAGAAATGAAAGAAGGAAGGATATATATGTTATTTTATTTTATTTTATTTTATTTCAATTTTTATGCTGCCCACTCAGGTAAAAACCCGACTCAGGGTGGCGTACAACAGTTAAAACCTATAAAAACATGTTAAAACACCATCATCATCCCCTCCATCCACCCTCATTACACCCACCCCATTTAAAACCAAACTAAAAGCTAAGAAGGAGGGAGGAAATGCAAAGACTCAGAGGAGGGCACAACTGCACTAGTTGGGGATGAGCCAGCAGGCCGAGGCCGTATTCCCATTAGGGCCCCACACCTGCCCCGCCAGCCAGGTTTTCAAACCTTTCCTGAAAGGCAGCAATTCCATCTGTAGCCTCAATTCTATTGGAAGGAGGTTCCATAGGGCTGGAGCGGACACGGAGACAAACATATAACCTCTTGGTATGCCTTCATTGGCTACTTGTTAATTTCCATGGTTAGTTCCATAGTATTCAAGGTGCTAGTAAAGAATTATAATGCTCTTAATGTTTTAGGACTTTGACACTTGTCAAAACGTCACTCCAGCAAAATACTTGTCCATCCCACCCACCCCTTACCCTCTTTAATATTAAAAATAGTGATACCTAAGGAGACCAAAAGAGCTAATACAGTACCAGGAACCGTGCTTTGTCCATCATGGCCCCTTCCCACTAGAATAAACTGCCTCTAGAAGTTCATCAGACGTCATCCCGCTCAGGTTTTAGGAAGTTAATTAAAACAGAATTGTATAAATCTGCCTCTTATTAGTGTTTCAACTAATTGACCTGAGGATCACTTTTTTAAAAATGTAATTTTATAAAGCATAGGTTTTATTGATTTAGCAAATGACAGGGTTTTTATTGCATATATTGCGCATTGTGGTTTGTAACTGCTTGATTTGAAATTATGTCCTGATGGTTTGTGAACCAACCAGAGAGTATTAACATCAATGGAGAGTGCAGAAGTTTAGATAGATAGATAGATAGATAGATAGATAGATAGATAGATAGATAGATAGATAGATAGATAGATAGATAGATAGATAGATAGATAGATAGATAGATAGATAGATAGATAGATAGATAGATAGATAGATAGATAGATAGATAGATAATCTCAAGCCAATGCACTTATGAAGGGGAGGGAAGCAGAGGAAGTCACTACTTCAATAAACTTCAAGCAGGGGATTACCCTGGTACCGAAGGTTTGATTCATGGACTGGTCCTTTGTAAATGTTATATCTTCAAATATGCACTATACAAAAGTGCCACATACTCTGCAGAGAGAATCTAAGAGACTTATCAAGGGGTAAAGATAAAGAACCACCATGTAAGCTTGTAACTGTCGGCTATGCTATGGTTGTCAAGCTAATCAAAAGCTGCTTGTTTTACTCCAAGCTATTCATGGCATGCAAAGTGAGTTGAGAGACATCGACTTTGGATGGCAAAGAGGTGCACAGCTGCTAAGGTGAGTAGGATTTCCACTGATGTGCCACTTGTAAATGCATAGAATCCCTGTAATAAAGACCGAAGGCTGCGGGTGAGCAGCTGCGATTGTTTCATTGTTTCCTCTGTTTCCTGGATTCAGATAAAAGCACTTCGTTGTCAACAAATCTAACATCTGCCCCTGCCCCTCTTTGAGAAGGTCAAAGAAAATTCCTCCCCCAGAAAACTGGAGCTCTAAGGCTACCCAGCATGAATTGGGGCAATATGCCAAGAGAAGAGAAGGAAAGGGGCATCCCAAAACCCGCGCAGGCCTGTGCTATCAAACAGAGAAGCATATCCATTGGTACGCAGGAAAGAGAGGTTGGACCCAAGGTGAGACCACAATTAAAACCACACAGTAGACACAGGAAAATATAATGTTAAAAAAATTAGAATGTTAAAAAAAATCCATTAAATGAATAGCAATATTTCTACTGAAATTAAAATTAAGGTAAAGGTAAAGGTTTCCCTTGCTCGAAAGCCAGTCGCATCCGACTCTAGGGTGCAGTGCTCATCTCTGTTTCAAAGCTGAAGAGCCAGCGTTGTCTGCTTCTGCAGATGTTTCCGTGGTCATGTGGCAGGCATGACTAGACACCAGAGCACACGGAATGCTGTTTCCTTCCCACCGAAGTGGCCCCTATTTATCTACTTGCAATTTCTTGCTTTTGAACTGCTAGGTTGGCAGGAGCTGGGACAAAGACGGGAGCTCATTCCATCCTGCAGTACTCGGGAATCGAACTGCTGACCTTCCGCCTCCCAGTCAGTGTCTTAGTCAATTGAGCCACTGCTAGAAAAAGGTTTTCCCTTGGTCGAAAACCAATCATATCCAACTCTACAATGCGGTGCTCATCTCTGTTTCAAAGCCGAAGAGCCAGCAGTGTCTGCATCTGCATACGTTTCCATTGTCATGTGACAGGAATGATTAGACACTGGAGTGCACGGAACACTGTTACCTTCCCGCTAAAGCGGTACCTACTTACTTGCAATTTCTTACTTTCAAACTGCTAGGTTGGCAGGATCTGGGACAGACAACAGGAGTTAATTCTGTCACACAGCACTCACGTCTTAAACTGCTGACTTGCTGACCTTCCAGTCATCAAGCTCAGTGATCTTAATCACAGCCCTGAAATTAAAATTAAAACCCTTTAAAATGTCTGATTAAAATGTTAACAGTTTGCCTTTAAAAAGAAAACCAGAATACCTGGTAAAATCTTACGATTGGAGGCAGACAAGTTCCAAAGGCTTACCTTGGGTAGAGGCCTACCTGGGGTAGAGGCAAACCTGGTCTCTCTAGGTAAGGCAGTCCAGAAACTGGGTATGACCACTAAGAAGGTTTTGTCATGAATTCCTGCCTCATGGGCTGTTGGATGTGGTGGGACCATGAAAAGGGGTCCCCCACAGGATCTTAAAACCTGGTCATACTGTAGGTAAACATAACAACTCATAGTGCCCCTGCTTGTTCAATCAGTGAGCTCCCACTGTCTGCCCCAGCTCCTGCCAACTTCGCAGTTCGAAAGCAAGAAATTGCAAGTAGATAAATAGGTATCACTTAGGCAGGGAAGTGCTCCATGTGTTCTGGTGTCTATTTGTGCCTGCCAAATGACCATGGACCATGTGCTGGGGGGGCGAATTTACCGGGATGGGCGGATGCACACCTCTGCTCAAAACCCATACCTTAAAGGGAAACACCATCTCGGCAGAATCTCCCAAAGCTGCCGAAGTGCTCCTGACTTTCTCCCACAGAGCAGAGCGGAGCCTGGTGAGAGGAGCCAAAGTGGAAACTGCCAAGGTGGTGTTTCCCTTTAAGGTATGGGTTTTGAGCAGAAGCGCGCTCAGCCCCCCATCACGGTAAATTCACTCCCCATCACAGACCTGCAGACTGGCTTTTGAGCAAGGGCAACCTTTATCTACTAAAGGATAGGGGGCAAAGTGGGGCCTCCTTGGTGGTTCCAGACATTCCATCCTCCTCATCTAGAGTGCAGCCTGAGAGGCCAAAGCAAAGCATGAACATGTGGAGATTAAGTTGTAAGTAAGCACAATTTATGACACTGAGCATCATCTCTCCTAGCCTTGGGATGTGTCTGCAAAGCCACTAACCTCAGCTTTCGGTTTCTTGGCTTCAACTCTACTCTTCAGCCGGCTGGATTCTTGATCGAATAAACTGATGGGATGAGGCTGAAATGTTCAGCCACTCACCACTTTGGCTCAACAAGGAAAACTGACAAAGAAAAAGGACTCTGCTTCCATTTACATCTTAGGGCAGCATAAATATGTAATACAAATTTTCAACTCAGATATAATTAAATGCCACTTGTCAGATCTGGGCTTGTTTTTCATCTCATTGGGGGTTTCCCCTCCCTCCTCTAAATGAAATTAGCTAACAAATATGCCTTTTCCTCTACCATAACAAATTGCTCCTCAGAATAGTTGCCTATAAGCAGCATGGAGAAAAAGTGATGGGGAAATGACCTTCTGCTGTGAAGTTGTCACATTCCAGCAGATTCTTGAGTGCCAGTGACAGCCTGTGTAACAGGGATGCTGCATGGGTGTTTTGTAGTCGTGTTGCTAACTTGTTAATTTATTTAGTGCAGTGGTGCAGAGGAGAAGATGTGGAGCAGAAGCTGGGGGTGGGGGTTTGGAGAACATCATGGATTAGCAAAGTAAATAGTCTGTTTTAACCAGATACAAGTCCCGTCCTATCAATACCTCCTAGGTGTTTATTTTTTGTCATAGCCTGAAAAAATGGCTATGGCATCACCATATGGATGCCGTTTTCTTTTATTCTTTTAAAAATATAACTATCCCCCTGCTTTTGTAGATGCTTTTGCACCGTCCTCAGATTTGACAGCAATAATTTGCCTCTTAACTAACAAATGAGAGATGCCAAAAATTTAATAGGGATTTGTTAAAGCTAATGCCCCCATCCCATCCCAAAAGCAATATTCATATGCAGCCCAAGCTTACTGAGGCCTCAACCCAACAAGACATCGTCTGCACTATTTAATGAACAATTGTCTAAATGGCTTCTGCAACTCTTTGTCCTGTTGTTGATGATGTTTGCCATCAAATTATCTCCAGCTTATGGCAACCCTATGAATTAGACATCTCCAAAATAGCCTGTCCTCAATAACCATGTTAGTTATAGCCTGTGGTTCCCTTAGGTTAGACAGTGATGGCCAACCTTGGCACTCCAGGTGTTCTTGGACTTCAGTTTCCAGAAACCCAAATCTGCACTCCTTCTGAAGTTCAAGAACAGCTGAAGTGTCAAAGTTGGCCATCAATGAGTTAGGGAATCAATGTAGGGCCTCGTTTCCTGCTGCCTTCCAGCTTTTCCAGTTTTATTCTTTTCCAGAGAGTATTGCCTTCTCATAAAGTGCCTGAAGTAAGACAGCCTCAGCTTCATTTTTGCCTCCAGAGACATTTCATGCTTGACTTGCTCTAGGACCTACTTGTTTGTCTTTTTGACAGAGCAGGAGATCCACACAGCTCTCCTCTAGCACCAAACAAATCAATCATTTATCTGTCAGGTTTCTTTACTGTCCAGATTCCACACTCATATATGGCAATTGGGAATACAATGGTGGATGGTCTTGGTCTCTGGTGACACATCTTTGCACTTGATGATCTTTTCAGATTTTTTTAATCTACTTTGGTGTAAATTCAGATGCATGCCTGCTCACTATATTTGAAAAAAGAGAATTATCTTGCAAGCATGGTTCTAATAAGCCCCTTTGGGCAGGAAGTAGTTAAAATGTTAAAGTGTGAGTAATTGGGTCCTGATTGACTGATAAATGATTTTTAAAGTCTTCCTTTCTAGGGGTCTGCCAGTCTATTACTCTATTTAAAGCAAACTGGTTCTTTTTCCTCTTTTTGTTTTAAAAAAACAAAACACTGTCTTTTCACTCTCATATTGTGACCTTTCTCTCCAAATATCTACCTCCCCAACCTAGGAATGTTCAATTCAATTCAATTCAAATTTTAATTTGTACCCCGCCCTACTCAGCTTGTAGGCCAACTCAGGGCGGCTTCCAACATAATTAAGAATACAACAAAACAAAATATAATAAACATACAAAATGTCAATAAAAATAAATATACATTCGGAACAAAAATGCAATGAACACAATTCCTATAAAAACAGCATGTCTACAATGTTTCAATTCATGAAGCTGCTACTGTTAAACCTATACCATACACAGTAGAAACTCGGATAAAGTCCAAACTCCATTCCACAAGTGTAGACTTTATCCGATTGTGGACTTTATCCTAATCAAATTGGTGATGCATTGGATAACGTCCAAAAATGGACTTTATCCGAGGTTCCTATACCAAATACTTCGGATAACATCCATTTTTAGTGGTTTTGGACTTTATGCGATGCATTGCATGTGCATGAAAGCTGCACCTTTATCCAAATCAAACTTTATCCGAATCAGACTTTATCCGAGGTACCACTGTATGCTCAATCCTATAACAAAATGGCTGTTTTTCCTTTTTGGAAGGTTTTTTTTTGGGGGGGATCAACATTTCAGCCCCTGCAGGCTTTCGCCTTTCCAAATAAAAAAGCAGGTGGGGTCAACGATTCTTCTTAAAGATAGGCAAGATTAGTCTTTTCAATTTATTTGATCTATTTTAAATCTAAGGTAATTTGGGATAGCCTATGTTAAATGGGGTAAAACAGTTTTACTTTTAAAAAGTATAACTCAAACACTGCTTGGCCAAACGTCCCTACGTTTGGCACAGAACTAGAGCAGACTGTCTGCTACACCTGTTCCAAATCTGGTGCTGATCTGAAGCCCAGTTTCAAAGTTATAAGTCTGAAACTTATAGCTGCCCAATTTTTTGAATTATCTTATAGAATGTTGATTTGTTCTGATGCACAATAACATCATAATATTTGATAGTTTAACATATCAGTTCCACAAGCATTGCTTTAGAACATAATATCTAGAATCTTGTTCCCAGTTTATGCTTGTATAAAGGAAATCATGTACCATAAGTCAAGGAGGCAAATTGTTACTTACTAACAAGGCACTCCTTGTGATTCTGGGTGAGCATTTGGTCTTATTAATAAATGACATTTATTCCAAAGTTTACCTGAGTTCTCCTATGCAAATATATATGAGCAATAAAATTCTGGCCCGCTAATGATTAACTTATCTTCCATAAATTAATCACCAGGACTCATCAGTTGGAGCCAAGTAAATGCACCTTTTCAAATAACATATACCAATGAATAATACATAAAATGAGATTATTAACCATTTAAGATTATTTTAAAATCAAATAATATACACCACTTCGGTGGGAAGGTAAACAGCATTCTGTGCACTCCAGTGTCTAATCATGCCTTCCACATGACCACAGAAACGTCTGCACCGCTGGCTCTTCGGCTTTGAAACAGAGATGAGCACTGAAGCCTACAGTTGGATACGACTGGCTTTCGAACAAGGGAAACCTTTACCTTTACTAATGAGGACTATTGGTCAAATTCTCTTCTGAAGAGCCCCAAATATTACCAGTCTCAAAGGTTGCACTCTCTCCTCTCACAGAAGTTCCTGAACATTTTGCTTGCTTTTTTCTGTGCCTTTTCCAGCTTTATAATACTCCTTTTCATACTCAGAACTATAGGTCATATTCCAAACATAATTGCAAAATAACAATAAAGAGTCTTCTGGCACCTTAAAGGCTACAAAAGTAATATTTTGAATAAGGTTTCTTGGATTAAGGATGGAAATATTTGTTTAATTTTATTCTCAACAGTAAAATTTGAAAAATCTCAGATGTTTTCTCACTACTGATTGGGATGCCAGGTTTTGTGCAGGTTTGGCATTAAAGTCTTACATTTTTTCACAAAATACATGCATCTTTCAATTTATATTTAACTCTTAGTGTTTTTGAAGACTGTTAAATCATTAGCAATAAACTACAGAGATATTTCAGTCCTTGATGATACTACAGATTTGTCAGAACATAAAATCAAAAAGCTTTTCTTTTTCATAGGTGACATTGTTCTGGCTGTCTATATACATCACTGCATTAAAAAAGCAAAAAGTGGTGATCTACTGATCATCAACACATGGTTTAAGATGCCACCCAGATGAGTTTACACTGGAAGTCCCCTGCCGATAGCCCAAATAATATTGTCAGAAAGCAAATATACTTTGGTTTTGTAACAACATCTTCTCAGCAAAGACCTATCCTGGAGCAGATATTTCATCAGACCATAACCTGTTAATATGGCACTTCTGACTAAATTTGCATAAAATCGTAACTAAAACAATGAAAACTGGTTTTGATGTCAAAACCCCGCTCGGGGTTTAATCCTGGCGTGGATGGGGAGAGTCCGGAGGGAGCTGGAGCACAGTCTTGCCATACCATCTGGGACCAGTTTGATCCAGTTGCCCCTGATGAAGTGGACAGGCTCCTTGCAGCTGTGCGCGCCACTACCTGCCCATTGGACCCCTGTCCCACCTGGTTGGTGAAAGCCTCCAAGGCGGTGACAGGTGGCTGGGTTGGGGCTATGATCAATGCATCATTGCGGGAGGGGGTGTTTCCTGCACCTTTAAAACATGCCTTGGTGCGCCCCCTCCTGAAGAAACCTTCCCTCGACCCAGCTGTCCTAACCAACTATAGGCCTGTCTCCAACCTCCCCTTTTTAGGGAAGGTGTTGGAGAAGGCAGTGACGCGTCGGCTGCAGGGGGTACTGGATGAAGCGGATTACCTGGGCCCCTTTCAGTCAGGATTCAGACCTGGATATGGTACCGAGACGGCATTGGTCGCACTGATGGATGATCTCTGGCGGGAGCGGGACAGTGGTCACCCATCCGTCCTTGCTCTTCTTGACCTCTCAGCGGCTTTCGATACCGTTGACCACGGTATCCTTCTGGAACGGGTCCGAGGATTGGGAATCCAGGGCACTGTGTGGTCCTGGTTTTCCTCATTTCTGAGGGGTCGGACCCAGTCGGTGTGGTTGGAGAGTGAGAGGTCCAGTCCTAGGCCCCTCAAATGGGGGGTGCCTCAGGGCTCGGTGCTCTCTCCTCTCCTATTTAACATCTACATGAAGCCACTGGGTGAGATCATTCGTTCCCATGGGGTGCGGTACCATCAGTACGCGGATGACACTCAGTTGTACATCTCGGCCCATGGGGACCCCAGTGATGCCGTCAAAGTCCTTTCCAGGTGCCTGGAAGCTGTTGGGGTCTGGATGGGGGCTAACGGGCTACAACTGAATCCCAGCAAGACTGAGTGGCTATGGATAAGGGGTCCTGCGTTAACCCGGGAGCTACCATCTTTGGTTCTGGATGGGGCTATTTTGCACAACTTGGGGGTCCTCCTGGATTCGCGGCTACTGCTAGAAGAATATGTGGCGGCTGTGACCAGGAGGGCTTTCGCCCAACTTCGGGTGATTCGCCAGTTGCGCCCACTCCTGGACCGGGACTCCTTGCTCATGGTCACTCACGCTCTGGTCACCTCCAGACTAGATTATTGCAATGCGCTCTACATGGGGCTGCCCTTGACGACCATTCGGAGGCTACAGCTGGTCCAGAATGCGGCAGCCATGGTGGTGATGGGGTGTGGGCGTTATGCCCGTGCTTTGCCACTGCTCCGGGAGCTGCACTGGTTGCCAGTTTGTCTCCGGGTGCAATTCAAGGTGCTGGTTTTGACCTTTAAAGCCCTATATGGTAGTGGGCCGGGTTACCTAAGAGACCACATTGCCCTGAGGACGTCTGTCCGTCCAACCAGAGCGGACTGGAGGGGCTCTCTAATTGTTCCATCAGCCAGAGGGGCTCGCCTCTCTGGCACAAGGAGGAGAGCCTTCTCCGTGTCTGCACCGGCTCTCTGGAACCTCTTGCCAACAGAGCCACGTCTCCGGACAGAATTGCTGCCTTTCAGAAAAGAATCTAAAACCTGGCTGGCGGGTCAAGTGTGGGGTGCAGGTGGAAGGGTGACCTCCATTGGGTGGTTGGTGTAGAAGAACTCTTCCCCATGGTGCCTTTGGATCCTGCAGCCCTTGTTTTTAGGGGGTGGGTAGTTTTAACTGTTTTTAACATGTGTTTTTTAATTTTTATTGTGAACCGCCCTGAGTTGGCTTTGGCCGAGTGAGCGGTATATAAATGTGACAATTAAATTAAATTAAATTAAATTAAATTAAATTAAATTAAATGTCCTAAGGACAAAGAATGAAGAATAGCAGTGAAAGAGACAATGAGAGAGGAGTTAGATAAAATGAGAATACATCAAGTGAAAATATGTGTAGAAGAGAAATGGGGGTTAATAAAAGAAATAACACAGAAAGTTAGACAGAAACACCTTTGCAGACAAAAATCAAACCATAAGAATAAGGAATGGAAGACAGATGACATACTCCGATTAATAGAAATAAAAAGAACCTATAAGAATCAGGACAAGGAAAAATATAATGATCTACAGAGGATGATTAGGCACAAGATAAGAGCTGCAAAGGAAGCTTATATGGCTGACAGATGTGCTGAGATAGAGGAATACCAAAATAAATATGATTGTTTTTCAACATACATAAAAAGATCAGAGAAGTTACTGGCAGAAAACAATAGAAGATACATGCATTGTTAAAGGGCAAAGATGGGAATCTTGTGGTGAAAATAAGGGATAAGATTAATGTACAGTATATGGAAAGAATACATAGGAGAACTGTTTAATGATGAAAGAGGTGAAAGGCCTGTCAAAAATGGCAATACTGGACCACCAATACTAGAGAGTGAGGTGTGTCACCATTTATGACACATGGATCCTTCCGAGCGATTGGTTGCTATCAACTTTTGTTACATTGCCAAAGCAACCAAACACAAAGTCCTGTGAGGAATACAGAAAATTAGCCTCATGAGTCATGATCTTAAAGTCTTTCTGAAAATCATTCATAGTAGAATTCATAAGAAGTGTGAAGAAAGCACAGGTGAGATGCAGAGAGGCACTGTTTACAATGGAGGTCTTCATACAAAGATATAGAGACATGAGATGTGGCATGCGGCCCACAACACCACTTCATGTGGGGGCCCCACCACCTCCACCACACCTGGAAGTACCATGTGTGGCAAGCAGAGGGAAATGGTCATCCAGCCCCCGAAGCTATCTGAGGAAGCGTGATTCAGCCCTCCACAAACCTTGCAGATCTTCAGTTGATGCTTGATCGAGTTAGAGCAGGGGTTCTCAGCCTATGGCCTGGGGCCAGATGCGGCCCACAACACCACTTCATGTGGGGGCCCCACTGCCTAAACCACACCTGGAAGTACCATGTGTGGCAGGCAGAGGGAAATGGCCATCCGGCCCCCAAAGCTGTCTGAGGGAGCGTGATTCGGCCCTCGGCTTGAAAAGGTTGAGAACCCCTGAGTTAGAGCTTCAAGCACAGAATATGGTTTGAATCTCAACACCAAGAAAACTACATATCTTGTTATAAGCCGAACACCAACCCATGGCAAGCAAATGGCAGGAATACAAGAAATCGAAAGAGTGGATAAAATTGTCTATTTGGGGGGTATGTTAAATAAAAATTGAGATCCTGAGGTAGAGATTAAAATACGAATAGAAAAAACAAGATCCACCTTCATAAAAATGCAACATTTGTTATGCAATAGAGGTCTAACTATTGCTACAAAGATCCCAATAGTGCGATGTTATGTATTCCCTGTGTTGCTATATGAATTTGAAGCTTGGACATTGACTACAGCATATGAAAAGAAAATCAAAGCTTTATAAATGTGGATCTACAGACGGCTGCTAAGGATATCATGGGTTGACCGTGCAACTAATGAAGAAGTGTCATGCCAGATGGATATAGAACAACAACTATTTAAGAGAATTAAGCAAAGAAAGCTCCTTGGCCATATCATGAGGAACAACATGAAATATATAATCCCCCAACTCGCTCCATGGGAAGAGAGGCCCTGAATGATGACGGACTTCATGGCTGAAGAACCTGAGAGGCAGGTGTGGAATGTATTCAGAAGAACTGTTCCAAGGAGTTAAGAACAGGAAGACTATCGCCATAATGATAGCCAATATTTGGAACGAATGCAGCATCTGAAGAAGAGAAAGTGTTAGGATCCACACCGACCTGTATAAGAACATAAGAACATAAGAACATAAGAACAGCCTTGCTGGAACAGGCCACAGCCCATCCAGTCCAGCATTCTGTCTCACACAGTGGCTCACCATTTCCTTCAGGGTATTCCCAAGGAGATGCCTTCACCTGTTTAGGATTCCCTGGAAATGGCATTGAGAGATATCCTGCCTATCTCTCCAACCCGGAGGTTGTCCTTAAGTATCCATAATTATAGCCATTGATACCCTTGTCCTCCATGAACTTGTCTAATCCTTTCTTAAAGCTGTCAAGACTGACAGCTGTCACCACTTCTTCTGGCAGGGAGTTCCATAGACCAGTAATCCTCTGGGTGAAAAAGTACTTTCTCTTATTTGTTTGAGAACTAGTACCCAAAAGTTTCATCGAGTGTCCCCTAGTTCTAGTATTATGCGATAGGGAAAACAGTTTTTCTTTATCTACTTTGTCCACACCGTGCATGATTTTATAAACTTCAATCAGGTCACCTCTTAGACGTCGTCATTCAAGAGTGAAGAGGCCCAACCGTTGCAGCCTCAGATGGTAAGGAAGGTGTTCCAGTCCCCTAATCATTCTGGTTGCCCTCCTCTGCACTTTTTCCAGCTCCATAATATCCTTCTGGAGGTATGGCGACCAGAACTGTACACAGTATTCCAGATGGGGCCTCACCATAGATTTATAAAGAGGCAAAATGACACTTGCTGACTTATTTTCTATACCCTTCCTAATGATCCCTAGCATTGAGTTTGCTTTTTTCACTGCTGAGGCACACTGGGTTGACACCTTCATTGAGTTGTCCACCAGGACACCAAGGTCCCTTTCCTGGTTTGTCTCAGAGAGTTCAGACCCCATCAGTTTATAAATGTAATTGGGGTTCTTTGCCCCAACATGCATCACTCTGCACTTACTAATGTTGAAACTCATTTGCCACTGTTTTGCCCACTCCCCCAGTGTCGAGAGATCCCTCTGGAGCTCCTCACAATCTCTCACAGTTTTCACTACCCTGTATAATTTAGTGTCGTCAGCAAATTTGGCTACCTTGCTTTTTACTCCTACCTCTAGATCATTTATGAAGAGGTTGAAAAGCAGGGGTCCCAGTACTGAACCTTGGGGGACCCCACTCTTTACTTCCCTCCACTTGGAGAAGTGTCCATTTAGTGCTACCCTCTGTTTCCTGTCCCTTAGCCAGTTGCTGATCCAGGACAAGACCTGTCCCTTTATTCCATGACTGGTAAGTTTATTCAAGAGCCTTTGGTGTGGGACCTTGTCAAAAGCCTTCTGAAAGTCCAGATAAACAATGTCAACTGGATCCCCCTTATCCACATGCTTGTTGACACTCTCAAAAAATTCCAACAGATTAGTGAGGCATGATTTGCCCTTGCAAAAGCCATGTTGGCTCTCCTTTAGCAGCGCCTTCTCTTCTATGTGCCTATTAATTCTATCTTTTAGGATGGTTTCCATCACTTTACCTGGGACACATGTCAAACTGACAGGTCGGTAATTTCCTGGATCACCCCTGGATCCTTTTTTGAAAATTGGTGTTACATTCGCTACCTTCCAGTCATCAGGCACAAAGCCTGATTTGAGGGAAAGATTATATATTTTGGCTAGGAGATCAGCAATTTCATCTTTAAGTTCCCTGAGAACTCGTGGATGGATGCCATCTGGTCCTGGTGATTTGTTAGTGTTTAGTTTAACAAGACATGCAAGGACCTCCTCCCTGGTTATTTCTATCTGGCTTAATTCTTCGGTTTCCCTCCCTACGAAGATAGGCTCTGTTTTGGGCATGTGGCCTCTGTCTTCTTCAGTGAATACTGAAGCAAAGAATTCATTGAGTCTCTCTGCAATCTCTGTTTCCTCTTTAATAACCCCTTGCCTTCCATTGTCATCTAATGGTCCAATGGCCTTCCTAGTTGGGTTCTTACTTCTAATGTACTTAAAGAAGTCTTTGTTATTTCTCTGAGTATTTTTAGCTATATGCTCCTCAAAGTCTTGCTTTGCTTTCCTGATTGTTGCCTTGCATTTGTTCTGCCAGAATTTATGTTCCTGCCTGCTGTCCTCATTCGGACAAGCCTTCCATCTTCTAAATGAGCTTTTCTTGCTCTTGATCACTTCCCGAACAGCTCCTGTAAGCCACATTGGAGTCCTCTTGGACCTGGCAGTGCCCTTTTTCCTTTTGGGTATGCATTCCAATTGGGCCTCTGTTATTGTTTTTGTAAACAGCCTCCATGCCTCTTGAAGTGTTTGGACTCTCTCAATTTTCCCTTTCAGCTTCTTTTTTACTAGTTTCCTCAACTTTGGGAAATTTCCTTTTTGAAAATTTAAGGTCTCTGTGTTAGATTTTATCAGTGACTTGCGGTCTATGATCAAGTTAAACATAATTGAGTTGTGGTCACTGTTCCCTATTGGATCAGTCACATTAACATCTTGCACCAGATCCTGAGTATTACTCAGGATCAAGTCAAGGATTCTTGTACCTCTAGTTGGGTCTTCAACCATCTGTCCCAGGGAACAATCATTTAGCATATCTAGGAACTTTATCTCTTTATCATGTGCTGAACAACAGTTCACCCAGTCTATGTGAGGGTAATTGAAGTCCCCCATTATAACCAGGCTTCCCTTCTTGGATGCCTCCTTTACAACATTCTCCAACTGCCTGTCTCCCTCAAGAGTTTGGGTCGGAGGCCGATAGTATATGCCTACAGTTAGACCATCCTTGTGGCCTGGTACTCTTACCCACAGAGCTTCTAATGGTGACTCCAAATCACCTAGATATTCCAATTCATAAGATTTTATCACTTCTTTGACATACAAGGCTACACCACCTCCCGTTTGCCCCTTCCTATCCTTCCTGTACAGTTTGTAGCCTGGGATAACTGTATCCCATTGGTTATCATCCGTCCACCAGGTTTCAGTGATACCAATAATATCAATATTCTTATCTATTGCTAAGTATTCCAGCTCCCCTATTTTGTTCCGGAGGCTTCTGGCATTTGTATACAAGCATTTATATATGCTTTTCTGACACAGTCTTTTGTGTCCAGTTGCATTGTTAGACTGCCTCTTGCATCCTTCTGCTAGAATGCTAGTGACTAGCTCCTCGCTCTGCTCAGTAATTTTTGCATCCTCCTCACTACCCAAGTACACACTTTCCCGAACCGGATGCTGCCCAGCTCCTGTCGGCTTTCCCCCAGTTATCAGTTTAAAAGCTGCTCTGCAGCCTTTTTGATGTTGAGTGCCAGCAATCTGGTCCCATCATGGTTCAAATGCAATCCATCCCTCCTGAACAGATTTGGCTTGTCCCAAAATGTTCTCCAGTTCCTGACAAATCTGAAACCCTCCTCTCGACACCACCGCCTCATCCACGCATTGAGGCTTCTGAGCTCTGCCTGCCTGGTAGGTCCTGCGCGAGGGACAGGCAGCACTTCTGAAAATGCTACCTTGGAAGTCCGGGACTTCAATCTTCTTCCTAACAACCTGAATTTGGCTTCCAGGACAGACCGCTTGGCCTTCCCAACATCATTGGTACCAACGTGTACCATGACAACTGGCTCTTTCCCAGTTCTCTCTAACAATCTATCTAGATTTCTTGTGATGTCTGCAACTTTTGCACCTGGCAGGCAAGTCACCATACGGTTATCATGTGCATCACAAATCCATTTCTCTGTATTTCTAATTATTGAATCGCCTAGTACAAGGAGCCTTTCTCCTGCAATCTGTTCATCTACATGCACCTCATCAACCATATTAAGGGAGAGAACCTCAGTTTGTTCCTGTTGTTCATCTTCCTGGATCTCATCAAGTGTGATGAAGGAGAGATCATCAGGTGGAACCAGTTGTTCCTCTGTGTGTTCCTCATCAGGTGTGATGAGGGAAAGAGCCTCAAATTTATTCTGTAATTTCAGACTCTCAGAGTGATCCCCTACTCTTCTCCTCCTTTGAGTCACATTCCTCCAACCATCTCCCTCCTGAGTTAGTGAAGGGCCTTCTCCCTCAGAACTGTGCCCTGTCTCTTCTTTGTCCAGCATAGTCTGCTCCGCTCTGTCCAAGAACAGCTCAAGCTCTTTAATTTGTTGATGGTTAGATATGCGGGCCTCTAGCTGCTGGACCTTCTCTTCTAGTAGTGCAACCAGCTTGCACTTGCTGCAAGTGTAGTTCTCCATAAGCTTTGGCAAGAACACAAACATGGCACAAGTATTGCAGGTAACTACAACGGTTCCCTCAGAATCCATTTTAACAAGTGCAGTATTCTGGGCCTCAAAAATGTACACGTTTACTACCTTTCTACCTAGTAAGATTATATTCTTCTTTTGTTACTAGTTTGCAATCTCGCGCGCCGTTAGGCGCGCGGGCCTCTAAAGCAGCTCTACTCCAACTGCAAAACTTACCAGTGCTCACTTCCTTTGTTTGGCTCTCCTCAGCAGCACCTCTGCTTAAGAGCACATGCAGAGTCAAAAGAGTCATTAAACATCAACTGACAAGATGAAAAAACACCCATCCTCATTTCAGTTTGGGTTCGTATGGTAAAAAGGTTGGATCTACTCTTTTAAGCATAACATTTGGTTCCATTTGTTAGCTTTGTCACTGAGTTTTCACTTCTCTTTTATTTACTTAACATAAAGTGACAAAAAAATTCTCACTGAGAGAATATATCTCTGTGAAAGAGTGACTTTGGGGAACATATCCTGATAAAATATGTCTTTAACATTTCTGTCAGAAAAACAGCCTGGCAGAGTTACTGCCTCTGTCTGACAACTTTCATGGTACTCCCCACCCACTTCACTATCCCAAAAATAAAAACTATAAAAAGAAAATGAAATGGTAAATCAGAATATTCGGGGAGGGGGGGAGGCAAAAGAAACTAATCCATGTTATTGTTATAATAATAGATTATCCTGCCAATAATGTCCTCAGTGGTTCACTGTGATATTCATTTCTATGTGAAGGTCATACATCTAAGTTTCATGTTTAATTTGCATGTTTCGTGGGGGGCGGAGTACGTGGTACAGCTCTCCTGGGACAAGGCCTCTTTAAGATCCAAGCAGGAATTCATATGACTGAATGGCCATGCACTAAAATATTCCTCTCACATGGAAAGCCACTATGTCACAGAGAAGGGATATGAAATGACAGTTTTCTTCTCAGTGCTCTGTGTGTTTTAATGGGAGGTTTGTTCTATCATTCTATTCTCCCTCTCCCTCTCTCTCATGTGTGATAAGTAAAAGAGAATTTATACTTCATTCCTACTCTATCTTAGACAGTGTTGATCTAGGGAACACGTATGTACAAACAGCTCCGAATTTGACATGATTTTGAAAATGGCTTAGCAAATTCATATAAAATAGTTAACGGATATTAATCTAGAAAGCCAAGGAAAAGAAGAAAAACTCTCTTGCCAACAGTGTCTGTGAACATTAGATTGTTGAAAATTTGGCATACAGTGGAACCCCAGCATACAAACGGTTCAACTTACAAAAAAATCAACATACAAATAGATATCCTGCCTTTTAAAAAATTCAACATACAAAATTTTAATAGGAACAATTCAACATACAAAAATAATACAGTAACATTTAGTGGCCTCTTTTGGTAATGCAATGTGTTTACAACATACAAATTTTTCGACATACAAATAATCTTGTGGAATGGGAAAAAAATGTATGTAGATATTTTACTGTAGTTCAATTTCATATCACCTTGTGCTTCCTCCCTAGATTAAGAAACTCTTCATTAATAAAAATGAAAGCTTGAGCCTACAGCCATAGGTTTTACACACCAGTTTATGTTTTCTATCCATTGTAAATAAAGTAATGGCTCTCTGAGGGGTCTAAAATGATGTTCTATTTCCAGGTTGTTTCTTCCTCAAAGTTTTTGACAACTCAGGGAGATTATAGACCAACTGAGGAAAATAAATTACCCAAATATGTCTACTGTAGAGCAGATATAAAGATATAATGAGCCTGTTATGAATTTACAAATTCAGTCAGGGAATATACCAGAAATGACATTGATATGGAAAGAAAATTGAAACAAATAAAGACAGCATTTTCACAGAAGTGAATGAAAACAAAAAGCCAAACATTCAAGGTAGCACATGACCATTTTAATCTGCTAGTGTGCCAAAAGAACAGACATGTTTTGACATTTGATTAAGGGAAACTGGCAAGGCTATAACTTGGTGCCCTCCATAGTGGCTGGATTACAGCTTCCATCATTCTCAGACAGCATGGATGAGGGAGTTGTAGTCCAATGTGTTATAAAGCATTTGTTCCTATAAAAAATGTGATGTTGCCATAGTGCTTCATCCCTAGATGCTGACTGGAAGGCAGCAGGTGAGCAGTTCGATACCCAAATACTGCAGGACGGAGTGAGCTCCCGTCTTTGTCCCAGCTCCTGCCAACTTGCAGTTCGAAAGCAAGAAATTACAAGTAGATAAATAGGGACCACTTCGGTGGGGAGGTAAACAGCATTCTGTGTGCTCTGGGGTCTAGTCATGCATGCCACATGACCACAGAAACATCTGCAAATGCAGACAGCAATGGCTATGAAACAGAGATGAGCACTGAACCCCAAAGTCAGATACGACTGGCTTTCGAGCAAGGGTGACCTTCACCTTTACCTACCATAATGTCAAGGATCACAAGAGAAAATGATGGCAGGAGCACAATCAGAGCTCAGATTTTTAATCTACAAATCTGAGAACTACTAAAGAAAAAGAAAAAAATAGGTTTACACATATGAAGAAAATGCATTAAATCCTTGGTTCCACGTTATCAAAAGAGTGAGACTTGCCTAGTAAAGAAGAAGAAAAAAGAAAAGAGAAATAGTTTGACAGAGGCCAGCCTCAATGGACTAGAGAAGTTATAAAACAACAGTCAAAGAAATGAGGTCAATTGTCTTTGGAGGGAAAAGAAGGAGAGGCTGAGGGTGGACCTCATCACATTATACAGCATTTATCTGAAAGAAGCAGAAAAGGGGGAAAGTGTCAGAAGACTTGTGTCAAATACAAGAACAAAGGGATACATACTAAAAGAGACGTGAACTAAAGTTATAGAAGGGTCAACAATTTTTCTTCTTACTGAAAGCAGTAATATTATGATCCAATGAGAAAAGCGAGTTATAAATGGCTAGACAATAGGAATGGATAAAATAATCCCCTGTTTGGTTAAAGCTACTAAACTAAGAGAGATGAATGAAATAAAACAAAACTGGTTTTAGTCAACTGCTCATTTTTGGCTGGGAGATTCCATTTCAAAAAGAAAGTAAAATTTCCATGTTCTCCGCTATCATGACTGAGTCATCCACAGACCTTCGTATGGCGGTTCTTAGCATGCTAATCTCATTTTACCCTTGGATAAAACCAGCTTGGCAGTTCCCTCCTCTCATCTTCTGTGAATCAGAATGCATGTACAGCAGTCTGAAGCAACCACTTCAGTTTATGGCAAAGAGATAAAATTAAAATGGAGGAAAGAGGCACTATTAATATAAATGTAATTACAAGGGACTCTTCTAATTAGGCTGTTCACTTGTAAAGCTTGAGGGAGGTAGCAGCAAACAGAAGGAACCAGGAAACCACAGTGATGCTTTGAATCTAAAGGGCGATCAATTGCACAAATATAGGGCTTTGTTTACACACTGGAGTACCTGTCCCAAAATGTGCCTGATGATTACATCTGCAGAATTCTCTGCCAGAATTATCAATATTTGCATGCTTCAATTGTACTTGTTTTTTATAGTTAAGAAAAGTATAGTGCAAGGTCTCTGATGTTAAAATACATGGAAATACCCTTTATTTCTAAAATAACAGCTGAATGTTAACTACCGTGTGACTACAAGAGTAACATCCATGACTTACTGCTTTAAACACAGATCACACCAATAGTTTCTTTGTTCTCTCTATCTTCGATGCAAACTAGACACAGGAAAAAAATAGATTGATCTAACAGCCTGAGGCAAAAAGAATTTAAAAGCAGAAATGATTCAACAAACTGCACAGAATGACGGGTTTTTTTAACATATTTTCTCATATTATCTTGAAGGACGAGGCTATCATGTTATGTCTGAAAGAATCCCGTTGACTTAAGTGGGTAGAAGCTCAAGTGTTAATGTTATTTTGCATCAATTCAGAATGTGTGTTTTTTAGTTCCTGCTCTGCTCTCCTTCTTGACAAAGATCAGTGCTGAATTTTTAAATTTGTTTTAAATATAAGAGTGGCTATTGCTAAGTCAAACAGCAGAAGTAATGCTGATGTTGACGATGGATCAATATAGAGAAGTACATCTGATCTTGCCAGTGTACTAAGCTCTATGGGGCAGTATAGTAGTGTAATTGCTAGTGCTATTTGCATTTCTCCGTTTACAGGAATTTGATCTTTACAGAGAACTAGAAACTCACAAATACCAGAATGGAACCAGACAACGATAGAGTTTAGCATCAGCAGCAAGGCATAGTGACCTGGTCCCAATCTATGTGTCTCCTGTTTGGGCACAGAGTAGTCAAGATGTCTGTGGACATATTTTAAACCACAATCCATAGCATTTTTTTTAAGGAAAGTGCACTTTCTTTCCTAGATAAATCATGTTTGCCAAAGGTTATAAGGAATGACCTGGGTAAAATCTCTGTGGATTCCTTTGCTAGTGGACTGCTTTGCTCATACCAGCACTTACATGTTACTTGTTATCAAGTCTACCAATAGCCACACCACCTCTGTTAAGTTGACTTTATTCAATTCTTCAGTTCTGAGAACATGCACATAAATAAATTTTGTGTCAGAAATTACTCTGGGTTGAAAGGGTTTTTGCTGGAGAAGCTCCACTCAGGGGACACCCAAGATCCATCGTGCAGCACTCAGGTATCGAACCCCGACCTTCCAGTCTCCAAGCTCAGCATCTTAGCCACTAAGCCACCACAGTGCTATAACATGCACATAAAAGTATTGTTACATGCAGATGAAGGTGAAAAAGCTCTTTATTAGGTTAGTAATGAACCTTCCTTGCCCTTCCTTCTGCAAAGTCATTTAATAAGTCATCAAATCTCCTGGCTGCAGTGCCACTAGTTTCAGTACTAGGGAACAGGAAAAGCAAGAGGAGAGAGAAAGGAATGAACTGTAGAAGAGCAGACTCCTTGCACCGCCCTTTCATGGTGGTTACCTTCATGGTGGCTGTTTTAGGAAATTGACTGAGATTTTAAGCTGGAAAAAAAGAAGGAAATAAAAATAAAACAATAGTGTCCAGCTTCTACAAACAACAATGCCCTTCTCTCCTTCCTGTTCCAATTCAGCCTATGATCTGATGTTCCAGTTTCCTCTCCCTTTTAGGTTTCCTGTGATGTTTCTGGAGAAAAGAGAGTAGTGTTTCACGTTGACTCCCCTCTTTAAATTCATTTGACGTGGATCGATCCAGAGCTGGCAGTGGAAACCAGTCATGACAAGGAATGACTGACAGTTGAGTGGATACTGATGATGTGATCATGATCAAGACAGAGCTGTGTCAACTTTATCAGTTATGGAATCATGATTGATGGAGTTGTGATTGAAAAAGTAGCCTGGGTTGGAACCTCCAACACTGCTGAGAAATGCCAATTTATTCAAGCATAAAGCATGTAGATGGAGCTGTCCTTTGGGAAGTCTGGGGAAATAATGTAGGATTTTGTCTAAATGCACTTTGGTGTTAAAGTAAAAGTGCATTTTTCAGACAAAGGAGTGTCCATCTGTTGGTGCAATTGTCTGTTAAGAGTGGAAAAAATATTTACTAATTTCTTTATTAAGTTAATTTGTTTCGGTTTGCCAAAACATCTCATTGGGGAATTTTCAATCCCCACGGAATCTTCCAATTCAGAACCAAATGAGAGAAGTGATTTTTTTCCCCATAAATGTGTCTGTAACTTGAGGATACTCATATTTTCACAAAACAAATGTCTGTTCACTTTAAAAGGCAAAGCACACCTATAGAAAAAACTCAGAACAGGCTTATGGTTACAGACAATGCCAATAATCCTCCAATGCTTCTAATTTTGAAAGTTTTTCCAAGAAAGCAACAGCAGATATCATTTTGCAAAGTCTACATTATTTGTACTAAAGTGTAGTTTTGTGTACTTTCTGCAAAAGAGTTGTTGCCAACAGCATCACGAAACACTTCATCCTATTGTGGGGTGAGTTAAATCGTTTGGTGGTTACCCATCTTTGCATGCAAAGGAGGTGGCAGGCAAGGATGTACATCTATGACCCTCCCTCCCCCAGGCCCTACCCCAAAACATACATTCTCAAGAAGTCTTTAAACTTCAACAAATCCTGGGCTAGAGCATGCCAAAGATAAGCATGAAGACCACTCCACGAATGAGAATCAACTAAGTAAAATTACTCAAAATATATTGAACAGAGAGTGAGAATTAAGCAAACTAAGGGCATTTTTTTACTAGTCTGGCCAGGTTATCCTGCTATGGTAATAGGGTAGACCATGACTGCCCATGAAGAGGAAAAGTAATAGGATGGAGGAAAATCTCTGGTGAGTGTACCAGAGTCCCTGATATTCTAAGCTGAGGCTGCTCAGAATATATTTACTGTTATATTTACGGGCTTTACTGTTCCCTGCTGAGGCATCCTTCCTTTAACGGGAATGGGAGGTTTTATTAATGTTTTTATCAATGTTTCTAGACTGTTTTATTGCATTTGGTTTTTATTGTATTTGGTAGTTTTATTGTAATAGGTTTTTAAACAATTTTAGGCATGGGTTTGCCAATGCTTGTAAGCCACCTTGGGTCGCTGTGGCGAGGAAGGCGGCAGTACAAATCCATCAAATAAATAAATAAATAAATAAATAAATAAATAAATAAATAAATAAATATTCAGATGTGCTGTCATCTCACCAGACTTCAGCCCATGATGGGAAGAGTGCAAGGTGCCTGGAATGTTGTCTGGTTCCATTCTGCTAGCAAAGGTCTAGGAACTTTCTGTGGAACTTTTTATGTGAGAGGCAGTATGCTGATGAATATATCTACCCACCAACTAAAAGGAAATCTTCTGCACATTGTGGAACTCCCTTCTGAGGAAGATGAATTTGTCTCTCTCCCTACTGTCTTTATGCTGGCAAATATTAATAATTACATGTCATCAAGGTGATTGTAAATTATAGCTTTTCTATCAGCCATCCACACTTCATATATCAGCTTTGGCCCTGAGCATCTCTGCAGCAGAGTATGCTGCTCCAATATGGAGTGCATCCACACATGCAAAACAAGTTGATATAGCTGTTAATGAAGCCATGCATATACAGTGTAGTGATAGTATGTCTCAAACCTACACCAGTTGAGAAAATATATCCTCTTGTTGATATCGTTCCACCTAAGAAGAGAGAAGTATCAGCAGATGCCAAGAGAACTAAGCAAGAGAGTGATCATTGACATGCTCTGAATGAATATGAGCCTCAAGTCTGCTGGGTCAGATCCAGGAAGAGCTTTATGGTAAGAACAAAAGTTCTTCTCCTGTCCTGGGAGGCTCAATGGAAAATCAAACTTGCAATCTCTAGTTCTGCATCCAAATAACCAACTCACTGAGTCAGGTAACCACCTCTTATGCTGGCAAACATGGACCTATTTAAAAGACTAACTGGCTGCTGGAAAGGAGGTCTTCTTAGTGTAGGCTTGCCATATGTCCCGGTTTCCCAGGATTTTCCCGGATTCAAGGTGTGCCAGCCGGTTCATGAAAAAACATGTAAACGTCCTGGATTTCTAAATTTGAACAAAGGTAGCAAGATCACTCCTCACCAAGGGATTTTTGCAAAGAGTTAATTCACTGACTCCCTGCCTTCCTTTCAATTATCCTGCTTGAAAGCTGCGAAGGCAAAACAGCACCCTGAAAAGCCACCAGGGATGGGAGACACTTGCGAGCGAGATAATTGAAAGAATGGCATGGGGGCAGTGAAATAACTCTGCAAAAATTCCTTGGCTCACCTTGAAGTTTGGGGGACAAGGAGTTGTCCTCAGCCCTTTTCCTCAAAAGCCAGGAGGGAGCAAGAAATACCCATATCTAAGAAGCCAAACCTCCACCATACACTGGGACGGAGGTTTCCTTCTTCACATGACCACAAAGGGTTAATCGCATAGAGTCAGTATTCCTAAAGAGGAAGGGAACAGGGTAGACAGAAAGTGAAGAGTCCTCCATCACAAAGGTCCTCCTCCAAAATAAGTCCCTTCCTGTCTCCTGCTTTTCTCCTTCCGGAGGGAAACGGAGGCACTATGGTCTGCATTGCCATTCCAGGCCCCTCTTTAGAACTTAGGGATCCTCGTGTGGGGTTTGAGGATGAGTATACTTCAGTAGTGTGTGTGTGAAGGGGAGGGTGGGGTGACCTCAGGGGGAGGAAGGGTGGTTTCAAGAGTGGCCCAAGAAATTGTATTCAAAAAATAAAAATAGAACCATCAAGAATAGTCTTTTGCAAGAAGAATCACATGGGGAAAAAACTCTTGACTACAGTTTATTTTAAATTGATGAAGGCTGTTCACCCTAGGTGGGGATTCCGCGAGGTGTTAGAGCTTTAGTCACCCTGACAGACCCATCCAGCAGGTGCACAATTTGAAGAATGCAATGACGTTACATGGCTGTCCTGGTTTAGTGGGAGATATTTATGGCAACCCTATCTTAGTGGTAGGTATTATTTTGTTGTTTTTGTCATTGTTGTGCTTAAAATTATTTGTATTTGGTGTTTTAAAAATATTTATTTAATTGTGTTCTAACATAGTACATGTTAATTTACCATGTATTTGTTTTAAATTCATGTTGTGAGCTGCCTTTTTTTTCTTGGGCTGGAAGAAGGATGACATGAATAAAAAGAAGTAAATACAGATCCAAATCAGACAACAACTGATCTCTTTATGAACTTAGCTTCTCAGTAGGTATGATTCTAGTTCAAATCTTTTGCAGTAATTAGCCTTTGATCTGCAGAATGAGCTCACCAAAAGGTGAGATGAGGAGGCGGGAGGGAGGAGGAGAAAAAGAAGAAGACAGCACCACCTTTGTTTTAAATTCATCAGGGTTGCATTATGAAAACAGCAATAATCAGTCACAAATTGATTAGCCTATACCTTCGTTACTCTTAATATAAACAGAGAAACAGCTTGTGCTCAATATATTAAAATGATGGGCTCTTTACAGAATTATTATTGATACACCAGTACTAAAAACACAACTGTCAATGACATTTTTCTCTTGCTGTTAAAGGCACTTATGTTATATGGGTCTCCAGATCCTCCCTTTTTTCCCCCGAGCACTCTATTTTTAAAAAAAGTTATAGATTTCATTTTCAAGCAGGAAATGACTAATCTCACACTCATATAAATTTCCTCAAATTAGATTGTTTCTGCCATGGCGGAAGTCCTTAATTAACTTAGAGAAATATGGTTATATATTTACAACAATCCTTTTAAACAAATGTTGCTATTCCTTTTGCTTTGAACGTTAGCCTGAAGTTTCAAAGGTTTCTTTGTTCGACATGCTGTTAACACTATCTCGATGGCCTCAGTAAGCAAATGATAGTATTCTTACCTCGTCTCAGATTTAACATGAGAAACTAGATAATGATCCTTCTACTTATATATAATAAGGATTGGCAAAGATGAGGTTTATCTACATAAACCTCTGAACAAAGATGTGGTGCTGAATCAAAATTAGGAAACCGGGGTGGGGGGGGGAGAGAGATGAAGGATTTTTCTGCCTTCACCAAAATTATTTGTTCAAGAAAAAAAATGTAATATGAAAAAAATAATGAAGTGGTAAGCACATACTCAGGGGACTGTGATGGCTCAAATGGTTAAGACACTGAACTTGCTTACTGTAAGGTCGGAGTTTGATTCCCAGGTACTGCATAACTGAGTGAGATCCCATCTCTGTCCCATCTCCTGCCAACCTAACAGTTCGAAAGCAAGGAATTGCAAGTAGATAAATAGGGACTACTTTGGTGGGAAGGTAAACAGCGTTCCGTGCACTCCGGTATTGAGGCATGCCTGCCACATGATCCCTGGCTTGGTTTGGAGGAAACCGTGCAGGCACACCCATACGCATTCCCTCAAACCAAACCGGGGATCAGACGCTGTGATTTCCAGCTTGGTTTGGGGAAACCGCTCAGACCGCCTATTTCCTTGGGGTGAGAGCGTGCTGGGGTTCAGCAAAGATCTCTTTCAGCACCACAGATGGCCATTTTGCCCTTCCTCCACCACATGGCACTTCCTGGTGTAGTGGAGGCAGTGGGGGCCACATGAAATGGTGCTGTGGGCCGCATCCAGCCCACGGGCCGCAGGTTGAGAATCCCTGAGGTAGATAGTTCCAGGTTTCATCCTAAGATGCTCTGTGCCAAAATATCATGACTCCAGAAAGAGGATGAAACATTTCTTGGCAATATCTGAGCATCCCACAGCTGGGTTGTCACTATCAAAAAGAAGGCAGTTAAGAGTCAAGTACAATGAGCAATGAATGGGCCCCATGTAGGCAGCTGAAGCTTCAGCACCAATCTTGCATTTAAAAATAGATTGACATTTATCCAGGAGGCACACTTGTGATTTTTGTAACTACAGCATTTTCTATTAAATTTGATAAGGGAAAGAAGATTGGATCTTGGTCGGATATCACAGAATCCATCTCATAGCAGGGGAGAGTCACTTGAGAGCAAAGGGGGGCAAAACACAACTTCAGATTTAACAACACTCAGTGGAGTCAGCAATGGATTATATCTGGCCTTTGAAGCCACAAGGCCAAGTGTCATCATTGTGAGTTGCTGAAATCCACTACAACTTACACAGATGAATGCATCTCTTGAGATAAACTGTCAGGTCTCTTGTGGCAACAATGAATTTGAACCTAGCAGAAGAGTTTACTTAGAATATCTTAATACCTGCTATTTACTAAATTGATGAACAACACATGTATATTTAGAGAACAACCCATATTGATTATAATGGGCCTGTTCAAGCAGCTGCAAAGTAAATGGTGCTGTCACTGAAAAAAGGATGGATGGATGGATGGATGGATGGATAGATAGACAGACAGAGGGTGGCCTATAAGTCCCTTTTGAATCTTTCTCTAAATTTGCCACTTATTGTATCCAGGGTGTCACCAGTATTCTTTCGCTCATGTACCCACGTACTTGTCACAATATATTCTTCAAATGTAGGCAGCTCGAAAGTCGGTCATATCCAACTCTAGGATTCAGTGTTATATCTATGTTTATAGCCAAAGAGCAAATGCTGTCTGCCCTGGAAATAACCAGTGGGAAGTTGTTTATCTTCCCACTGAAGTGGTCCCTATTTATCTACTTGCAATTTCTTGCTTTCGAACTGCTAGGTTGGCAGGAGCTGGGATAGAGACAGGAGCTCGCTCCATTGTGCAGTACTCGGGAATCGAACTCCAAGTGTACATGAGCTTAAATTGGCCATATTTCTCTAGCAGGGGAGGAAGAAAAAATTATAATACATATAGACAGGTAGAGACTTATAGGCTACCCTATAGATAGATCGATTGATCTTAGGTGCAAAGTTGGACACATATCCATGACCTAGCCATGACCCTTATTTTAGGGATGGTGATTATCTTTGATTTGCATTCTCTTGTTGACATGGTCCAGAAAAAACATGGTTCTGCTGATTTTTCTTGCCTGCAAACACCACGTTTCCACTGAAATCCGGTTAATAGCTGCCGACAGATTTATCCTCCATTAATCCATCTAATAATTTTAAAGCCATCTAAGTTATTGCAATATATTGTAGCAGCCATCACATTATATGACCAATAATTCTTTGAAATAATTTTCTACTGTGATGCACATGTATTGAGACATACACACAGTCACATACACCTAGAAATGTCATTAAGTTCACAAACATTCATATTTTCTCCCCAAATCATTATGACTTTTTCTCCAAGGGAGGCTCTCAAAATCCAATATTAAATTAATTTAGTGACACTTATCAATAAAGAATGTCCTTATAAAGCAAAGGCAAGTTAATAGAGACCCTTGAGATATTTCTGAATTGCAGTGTCTATGGGGCTTGAACAAAACAAAAATCTGGAGAGCCAGACCTACTCCCGTTGTAATAAGACAACAAGGCTGGAAAAAAAGATTATTGTAATGGTGGAAGTAAACCCAGAATAGCAAAGAACCTTTGGTACTTATGCGAGAAAGATGGGGGGCGGGGGACTAGGATTGCCAAACATGAAGAACTATTATAGAGCTTTTCAAGTTAAGAACATTGTGAAGGTTTTAATGAGGGAGACAGTGATTTGGGAAGAAATTGAAATGAAGGAACTAGCTCAAGTGGGTAAAAAAAGCTTTTTTAGGCAGGAATACAGGAAAAATAGGTATCAAGAACAACGTGTTGAAAATAACGTTGGGAATATGGAAGAGGGTGAAGAAGGAATTAGTACCGGATATATCCCTGATAACAGAAATAGAGGATATAAAAAACTTTCCAATAAAAATAGATAAAAGGGTGAAGGAAGTTCTTCTCAGAAATGTGGTTTTTCTGTTGAGAGACTGGATCCGGGTTTGTAGAAATAGGGAGAAGAAATTAGAATTATATACTCAGATGAGGCTGAACTGGTTTCAGATAGCATTGGTAAATAAATGGAACAGTAAATATTTGATGGACGCCAGCTTGAAAAGAGGTAGGACTGAATTAGAGAAATTGATATGGAAAGTAAGAAAGGGAAGCCATTCTGGAATTAAGGGCATGGTTAGTAAAGTATATAAGATATTAAACAAAGAAGGTAATCCACAAGAAACATTGGAAAAAAATGGGAACAAGATTCGAATATAGAAATTACAGAAAAGGATTGGAAAAATTAATGAAAGAAAATGATTGTGAGAACTATGTCTGTCAGGGTAAAAGAACATAATTTTAAAATGTTATGGAATTGGTACTTGACCCCAGTGAGATTGCATCAAATGGATAATAATAAAAATAAAATGTGTTGGAGATGTAAGAATGCATTGGGAACATATGAACATATGTGGTGGAGTTGCAATGTGGTAAAAGATTTTTGGGGGGAAATTGAGAGAGAGATTTGTGGTATTATGGGGATGCGACTTAAGCTGGGGCCAAGTAATGTTTTATTGACGGATGTAGATAATATGAACTTGAATGAGGATAAAAAAGAATTGTTGTCTATAATGTTGACAACAGGAAGACAATGTATTGCAAGAAATTGTAAAAATGAAGCAATTTTAAAAATAGAGGAATGGTATAAAGAGATGTGGGATATTGCATTGAATGACAAAGTAACATGGGAATTGAATGTGAAAAAAGGTATAATCAAAGAAAATAGATTTTGGGGGAAATGGCAATTATTTGTGGATTACTCATTGATAGGAGTTGGAGGGAACAGGCCAGTACCAGATCAAATGTGTTTTTGGAAGTAATGAAAAACCACCGTGATAAGCCGCACTCTCCAGGGCATTGTATAATACACAAAGGTGTAATGTGAATATTGGTTATTGTATTTTTATTATTGTACCTTTGTTTAGATTTGGTAGTAGTAAAAAAGCAATGTAATAGTTTTAAAAGTTTTTATTAAATATGACAAAGAAATAAAAGAGTACAGAATATGATCATGATAATATTTTGAAAGATAATGAAAAACAGTTATTGAGGTGTTGCATTGCCAAGATAGTATTTTGATGTATTCTTCTTTTATTATACTTATGCTTTTTGTTAAGTTTTGTTGTTTTTCTTTCTTGTTTATATTTGTATTGTATTGCATTTTAGGTATGAGTATATGTTGTGTTTTAGTATTTGTATTGTATTGATATTTGTATTTGATTTTGCAGCTGCTGTTTGATTGTTATTATTGAAAAATTTAATTAAAAAAATCTAATGATAATTTCTGTCACTGCTGGGTTGGGCACAGGAGTCCGTCAAACCATTAGGAGGTATGAAAATGTCTTACTGTATAGCAGTAATGGTTACATTTGTTATAGAGTCAATAAAAATGAGATTTATACTCAATATACAATATCAGTACAATGTTCCTACCAATACTTCAACAGTATTTAAGAAACAAATTTGCCACAAGGCTTGGCTGTTCCTGTGAAACTGAACAAACAGGTTGCACTGGAATGATGAGTTGTGGCTCTTCTTCATTGAGGCCTGGGACTGTGAGAAATTTCACCTGAGGAATTTCAAGTCACTCCTGAAGAAATTTGGTTATGATTACAGAAACACAAACAGCTAAAATTATGTTGTCAACCTTTGGCAGCATTTTGATTCTGTTAATTATCTTTATCTGGTCTCATATGTTGCAAAGTTTTATTCTCTGTTTCAGGCTTTGCCTTAGCTTTCCATCCTATTCCTTCAGTCAATAGCCAGTATCTTCTTGCATAGCTCAGTCTGCTCAACGGGAGCAACATCACCAGCAATGGCAGATGATAATTAATGATTATGTGCCGTTAAGTCAGTTGTGATTTATGGCCACCCTTTGCAGGGGTTTTTAAGGTAAAGAATACTCAGAAGAGGATTTCCATTCTATTATCCTGACGGTACCCTGGGAATGTGCATCTTGCCCGAGGCCACAAAATTTGTCTCTCCTACGTACACAATGGGGAACTGAACTCCCAACCTTTGGCTCTGCAGCCAGGTACCTAAGTCACTTATCCTCTAATATTGAAGAGGATGTTGTGAATGAGGGGACCATACGGTTATGTTCTCCTTGTTTTGTGCAACTGCTGTGTGCGAAGTGGACGTTTCAACACTCTTGTATGACAAACTGTCTTCTCATAAACTTGATGCATGGAATGGTTTATTGACATGCTAATGTTCAAGCCATCTGTTAGGGTGAAACAGTGCCCAGCCAGAATGATGTGCACAGATCATGAGGGAATAGGGTAGTATTAGTTTCATAAAACCTAGGTTGAGGAGGGCACAGAATGAAAAAGAAAAAACCTTTCTTCTATCCTTCCATCCCAAGCACATGAAGAACATAAACACTGCAAGCTGTTGACTTCAAGCCTTAGAACAGCTTGTTCTGTGGAATATCTTTACCACTTCAGCTCTCAATCTGCAGAAAGTCAATTCAATCAGACTTGCAAAGTAGAAGGTATGGCTTCTGGGATGTCACTTCTGGGCTCCATGTCACTTTCGGCTTGTGTCCAGATATTTGTAGCCAGTCAATGCCACATAGCCTATGAAATGGTGGTTTCTATACAAACCTGTATATACTGCAGTGGCTCAAGTTGAGAACCCCTGATCTAGAGCTTCTTTTGTACCACTAGTATACACAAGGACAGAAAGTTCAGATATGCAGAAAGGCCGAATGGGTTTATAGATCAGGAGAACAAACTGGGTAGAGAAGGCAAAGAGCAGGTGGTGGATTCACAGGGGGGGAGGGGGGAGGTGGCTCATGGACCAAGAAGAGCCAGCAAAAGCAGTGGAACAATGAAGCAAAATCTGACCGGGCAAGACTTGATAGCTGGACATACAAGTTAGGCATAAGGAAGAATTTTATTCAATTTCATTTTTGGAAATATGTGCAAAATTTATATTTTTCATATCAATGTGTGAAGCAAAATACAAATAGCCTGTAGCATCCCAAGATAGGAGAAATTAACATGATGAAGCAACCTGTGTAAGTGTGGATCATAAGGCATTATTTTAAAATTCTGTTTTGTGGCCCCAATGATATCCATGATGCAGAACTCCCTCGGCCAGCCTTCTAGCTACAGAATGGCAGAAGACCAAGGAGCCTGATGAAGAAGGATTGCTCTACTTATTTTCCCTAAAGGTATAAAGGACGCAGGAGAATGGAATTTATCTGAGTAACACAAGCACCATCTGCTTTATTCACCCAGAGAGTCTGTTTCTCCTCAAGCAAACTCATGAGAGTTATAGATGAAATAAGACACCAGCAACCAAGACTACATTTTCTAAAACAGACACTAAATGACTGCATTATTGAGTTTTACCCATTACGTTGCCTTCTTATGAGGTCTCTTGTTTACTCAGGATGAAAAATGGGTTGAACCACAATGTGACCACTCATTGAATCCCTAGAAGAAACTCTTCCTGCTTGGCACACAACAGTTATTGAAACTTATCCCATCAAATTCAAGAGCACTCAGCTCCGATATGTTTTCTCAATCAAACATCTTCACCAAATGCTTGATTAAAAAAATACTCTGTATTCTCTTCAATAACACACACACACCATCTGTGTCTGAAAAACAAGAAGGATCTGTGGTAATATGCTATAGAAGAGAGTTTATGTGACCCATGTTGACACTGTACAAGTTAATCTGGTCATTGTTGCAATATCAGCCAAAGCCTATCTTTTATTGGTCAAAATCCTGTTGCTTAGTATAGTAAATCATACTAGAGTAGTCTCATTGAATCAATGGAGATTTAGAAAGTCAACTCTTCCATTGATTCAAAAGAGGCTACTCTAACTGCTGCTTACTACGCTACAGAAAGTTGCAGGTAAAGTAAGCTCATTTGAATCAAAGGAATATGCAGAGAAGTTGACTCATCAAATAGGATTTCAGCTGCTGATTCTTAGAACCCCAGTGTTCCATGGGTGGTTTAATGAAACACATACTGATGTGAGAGGATATATGACTTCAAAGACCTTGCTCATTTTAGAAATTATTAAGCCAGGCTTCTCATTTTTTCATGATCCAGGAAGCTTCCCAATATATTCAGCAGCAAATACCATCTCCAAGTATGGATGCCAAGAGATCTCTTCAAATCTTCAAAATATATACAGAGGGTGCCATATATATATGACATGCTCTGTACATTTTGTCTGTAAAGCCAAACTGCACTCGATTATTGCAGCAGTTGGGGTGCACAGAAAGAGCTTCCTGAAAGATTGTAGTATTTTTGGACCACAAATGGCAACCTTGATAAGCCTGCTAATATTTCTCACACTAGGTCAGGCGAAAGGAACTGCAGAATGAACTCAACAACAGGTGGCTTCATTTTGGCATATCAGAAAACAAAAACAAAAAATAATAAAATAAAAACACTGCGGCACTTTAAAGTCTGAAGAAGTGGACTTGATCCACAAAAGCGGAAAGTAAAAATATAGCAGTTAATCTTTAAAGTGCTGCAGTGTTTTTGGTTTTGTATTATTATTATTTTTGTATTTGTTTTCTGATATTCCTGAACCACAAACTAACACAGCTAATATTCCAGAAAATTCATCTGGCCTACACACAAAAGACGAAGAATTGCAGCAGTTTTGGAAACAACCATGTAAGCAAGAAAGCAAGGGAAGGGGTTAGTAAATTTTATTCTCCACCTTTCCTGCTTGCTCACTTACATGTTTTTCCCCAATGCACTGACTAGGAGTGGGACATCTTAGTGCTTCCTGTTCACACACATCTGGAATGAGTCCCTGAGGTCACACTTCCTCTCTTTTTGTCTCTCTCCTTACCGATTTTGCTTTCTCCTCTCTTCTCTCCTTTTTTTACTCATTCCTCATTCACAAACCTTCCCATTTTCATCATAATGCTTTCTGATATTGTTTTTTATTTGTTTTCAGTTATCACATCTGCATTATGGTACAAAAAGTTATTAATAATTCAAATTCAAAAAGCAGCTGGCTTTGATGTTTGCAGATTGATACGCAGTAGGCAGCAGTTATGGGGCCAAACACATCTTTATTGCAAGGTATGCAATCTGAACATGAGGTAATGGCGGAGGCGCAGCTCCTTTTATACAGATTGGTACATTTGAATCTAGCCACACGGTTCCCCATTGGTTCCTATATTCATGATGTCATGGTGACGCCCCACATTCTTTACCTGGTTTACCTGTGGCGGGAATGTTTTCCCGTGGTAGACTGTGATTGGTTAATTAATACCATGTGGTCGCGAGTCACTGCCATCTAGTGGCAGGTGAATCACGTTCCATCCAGCTGACTTACATTGAGTTACATTGTAACTGAGGTTATATTCTTTCATTCTTCATGTTACAATTTCTCTTAAAGGCATATACTTTCATGCACAATATTCCTCCCCCCTAGGATGGAACGAAGTCCCTCAGCCAATGTGGCTTCCCACAATTACGCTTGGGTAGGACGGCTGCCTTGCTGAGATTGGGGGAACTAGGGGTCCTGTGTTCCGCGGTTCCTCGTCCTGCAATGGGAAGATGAAGAGACTCATTAGCAGAATTCCTCAACTCAAAATCCCGCCCGTTTCTGTGGGTGGCAGTTAACTCAACGGAAGGACGCCTCACTCTCCGGGGGTTGGGAGTGAATTCCAAATTAATTGGACCGGGGGTACCTGGGGCAAAATCAAAACCCCGCTTCTCGCGTGGATGGGTGGGGGACCACTCCGCAACACACACACCCCCGATCCCTTAACTCAACATCAAAATCATCAGGCACCTTGGACTCTTCCCCTCCTAAAGGGTGTGTTGCACCTGGGCTCAAACACGCATTTCTGTGGGAGGAATTGATACTGGAGTCCCCCCTCGGAAGAACATTCTCTGTGTCTCTGTGGAGACTCCCTGACGGTGTCTGCCCTGTTTTTCCCCCTTGGAATGAGCGGGTGGGGGAGGACCCTAATGTTGATTCATCGTCTTCCTGGGTATCCGTGACCCTGCGCCTGAGTTAATCAGTGTGTCACCGCCATACTAACCCCATACTTGTTTCCACCTTATATGATACCGGACCCGTCTGCTCAAGTACAACACCTGGCACCCAGTTTGGTCCGGTTGCGTAATTTCTACAATACACCGTATCTCCTGCCGAAAAGACTTTTTACTTCTCAATTCCTATATTTCTCCCCCTATCCTCCACTCTGGTTGGATCCAGGTGGTCGAGAAGCGTAACCAGTCTCCTTTGCATCAGGAGCTCCGCAGGTGAGCGTCCGGATGCAAGGGGAGTTACCCTATAGCAGAGTAGGAACTGGCATAATTGTAGGTTGAGATCCCCTTGGCCCATTCGCTGAAGTGCCTCTTTAGTTGTCTGCACTTGGTGCTCGACTTGCCCATTTGTTGCAGGGTGGAACGGGGCTGAGGTAATGAGTCGAATTGCGTTCCTCTCTAGGAATGCCTGGAATTCGACAGAGGTTGTGGGTGACCAGTATGTCGGGTAACCCGAAACAACTAAATAGGTTCCGCAACCGCTTGATGGTTGCACCCGAGGAGGTGTTGGTCATTGGCAAAACCTCCAACCATTTTGAGAATGAGCCGATCACCAGGAGGAAGTACGATCCCCTGAACAGCCCCGCAAAGTCGATGTGCAACCTGGACCAAGGTCCGTGGGCTGTGTCCCATTCTCTGTGAGGAATTCAGGACTCTTCGGGTCAGGAGCTCTGGCAACTTTCGCAAGTGCCCACCGCGTCTATCTGGGGCCACCAGAAATAGCTTCTGGCCAGCACCTTTGAGCGCACAATCCCCGGGTGGCTTACGTGGAGTAATTTAAGTATCTTTGAGTGTATTTCTTTGGGAATAACTACCCTCTCCCCCCAGAGGAGGCAACCCCTTTCAATGGACAATTCTACCCTCCTCTTGAAAAATATTTGGAATTCTGCGCTCGGTGGAGTTGCGGGCCACCCCTTTTTTACCCAGGAGCTAACTAGAGACAGGACCTTATCCTTTGCTGTCGCCCTGGCGAGGTCTTGGGGCATGATTGGTGCTGAGTCTAGAGACTCAATCAGTAGCACCTGGTGGTCCTGTTCTACCTCACATTCAGGCTCCCCTAGTGCCAGGAGGGGCGAATGCAAAAGTGCATCTGTGTGGCTGATTTCCTTCCCTGGGCGGTGCGCCAGTGTGAACTGGTACGCGTTGAGGAAAATTGCCCACCGGAGCATCCTAGGGGACAAAATTTGGGGTGTGGGCTTGCCCATGGTAAATATGCCCAATAATGGCTTGTGATCTGTTACGATCGTGAATGGCCGGCCGTATAGGAAGTTGTGGAACTTCTTTGTCCCAGCGATTATGGCAAGGGCCTCCCTGTCTGTTTGCGCGTAATTGCGTTCTGCCTTGGAGAGGGACCTAGAGTAGAAGGCTACTGGGGCTTCCCGCCCATTCCTGAGCACGTGGCACAGTACGGCACCCACCCCCACTGGTGAAGCATCGCACACTAACACTACGGGCTTTCTGGAGTCAAAGTGCATGAGGATTGCCTCTGAGGAGAGGAGCTGTTTGAGCTCCTTGAATGCCTTCTCCTGGCTGTTGCCCCACCGCCAAACTGCCAGTGTAATGGTTCCGCTATGGACGCTTTATCCAGCAGAAATTAATGGTAGAAGTTTAGAAGTCCTAGGAAGGACTGTAATTCCGATTTCGCAGTGGGGCGAGGGGCATTCCTAACAGCTGCAACCTTTGTATCTGAGGGCTTAACACCTTCTGGGGTTATCCTAAACCCAAGGAAATCTACCTCCCTTGCCTGGAACACACATTTGTCTCGCCTAAATCTCAAATCCACTTTATCAAATACCATCAGAACTCGATCCAATCTCTTGGCTAGCTCTGCCTCGCTCCCCGCAGTTATTAATACATCATCAAAATAGGGGAGGACCCCGGGGAGCCCTCTGAGAAGGTGTTCCACAAGAGATTGGAATATCCCTGTGGTTGAATTTACGCCGAACTGAAGGCAAGTTACCTTATATGCACCCTGGTGCGTGACTATTGTTTGGGCAGCTGCAGTAGCTGGCGAGACTGTGAGCTGCTGGTAGGCCTGTGCCAAGTCCAGTTTGGCGAAACATTTACCCCCATGTAAAGTGGCGAGCAAGTGGCTAACAACCGGCACTGGATATGCATTAGGGCGAATGGCCTTGTTAATGGTGCATTTGTAGTTTGCACAAATCCTGACCTCCCCATTTGCCTTTAACGCCGTAACAATTGGCGTTTCCCATTCTGCAGAGTCCACTGGAACCAGTATCCCCTGACCCACCAGTTTGCCCAATTCCACCTCAATCTTGTCTTTGAGGGCGAACCGTACTCGGCGAGGCTTGAGCCGGATGGGTCAAACCTCGGGGTCCAGGTCGAATAAGACTGGGGGCCCCTTATACCTCCCGAGCCCCTTCTCAAAAACCACTGGATGTGCGTCGCAGGCATCTCGCACTGGGTCAGAGTCTATGGCGTGAATGCCGGACAGTCGAATGCCTAAGGGAGCAAACCACTGACTCCCCAGGAGGCAACTTGTCCCTCATTTAAGGACCACAAGGGGCAGCTTCTCCCTGAAACCCTTGAACCTCACCTGGCAATCCCCCACCCCCAAAACCAGGATTTGGTTCCCCTGTACATCCCGTAGAGTGGTCTTTAAAGTCTTAAGTTTCGGGCACTCATTTGGGGGAATGCGCAAAAATCCTTTATGGGAAATGATGGAGTATGATGACCCTGAGTCCACCTCCATTCGAACAGGGACCCCCTGTAACAGTACCTCCACAAAGAAATGTTGGTGAGTTGACACGCGGCCCACCATGGCCTCATCCTCACTGATCCATCCAATGTCTCCGCTTCAACGCGGTCACTCGGTTGGCTCCTGGTCTCCTCCCTTTCGCCGTGTGCAGACCCTGGCGATGTGGCCCTGCCGTCCACAGTGGTGGCACTCAGCCTTCCGGAACGGGCACCTCTTCCTGTCGTGGGTGCCCCCGCACCCGTTGCACCAGCGGTTTCCGTCGGCAGTGTCTCGCTTGCCGGCCTGCCATCTCTGGACCTTTTGGACATCCGGCTCCCCATCACTTTTACTTTTACTGCAGTCTGATGAGGACGTGGCGGCGGCTGCGGCTCCTGGTTCGCGCCCTTTGTGTGATGAGCAGCTGTGAACCGGAGCCCCGGGCGTCGAGTACCCTGGGGTGGGGGTCTTGGCCCTGCATGACCGCATCCCATCTTTGACCGACTCAGCGACCTGAGCGGCCCTCAGTACCTGCTCAAAGGTAATGTCCTCGTCTCAGGTCAGGAGTCTTCTTTGGGCCTCCTCATCTCGCAACCCGAGCAACAGTCGGTCCCGCAAGGCCTTGCCAGCGGCATGGGATGGCAGCCGCCCGCAGGGCGGCAACAAACTCAGCCATGGACTCTCCGGCCCACTGGCTGTGCTGGTGGAACACCAGCCTTGCTGGGAACACCGACACTTTTGGGCAAAAATATGCCCTCAGTGCTGCAAAGAGAGGTACCGATCGGAGTGGCCTCGGCATTAGGAGGTTCTTCGCCAGCTCCAGGGTCGGCAGCCCACACTGAGCCAGTAGGCAGGCTCGTTGCTTCGCTTCATTATCAATGCCCTTGGCATCCATGGCGTACAGGAACTGCTCTTCGTAGAGGTCCCATGTCTCCGGCTTCGAGGTGTCGAACGGGGCGAGGATGATCTGGGAAGCCATTATCCCACCTTCGTCGCCAATTTGATGTTTGCAGATTGATATGCAGTAGGCAGCAGTTATGGGGCCAAACACATCTTTATTGCAAGGTATGCAATCTGAACATGAGGTAATGGCGGAGGCGCAGCTCCTTTTATACAGATTGGTACATTTGAATCTAGCCACATGGTTCCCCATTGGTTCCTGTATTCATGAAGTCATGGTGACGCCCCGCATTCTTTACCTGGTTTACCTGTGGCAGGAATATTTTCCAGCGGTAGACTGTGATTGGTTAATTAATACCATGTGGTCGCGAGTCACTGCCATCTAGTGGCAGGTGAATCGCGTTCCATCCAGCTGACTTACATTGAGTTACATTGTATTCACTGAGGTTACATTCTTTCATTCTTCCTGTTACAATTTCTCTTAAAGGCATATACTTTCATACACAACACTGGCTCACTTACATTGTTGTTTACACCGCTGCAATACTAGGATACAGTTTGGCTTTATGCTCAAAAAAGAAACATAGAAGAGAAACCTAGTTTGCCTCTCAAAATAGGATTTTTGCAAAAGCTAATGGGCCAAAACCTCCCTTGCATTGTGTTACTCAAAATGGCTACAATCATCAGTGTAGTTCATGGATTCTCAACCTTGTCCCATGGACTGGATTCAGCCCGTGGCACCATTTCATGTGCCCCCTCCCAACCGACTCCACCACACCAGGAAGTGCCATATGGTGGAGGAAGGGCCAAATGTACCAATAATACAACAAGCCCATTGGCTAACAGAGTGTGCACATTTTTGATCCACTTATTTGCATAAGAATAGATACAACTGTGTCAGAAAACACAGTTAACATACATAACAGGGAGCATGACCCGGCCCCTGGCTTTAAAAGGTTGAGAACTCCTGATGTAGTTGATCTCAAAAAGGGGTTTCTCTGATGTTTCCATGCAGTTTGTTCTAGTGGGATAAAGAAGAAGCAGCTCCCGAGGGACTAAATGTCCGTAGGATTTATTAATGTACAGATGTGCTTTAAGCAATTGAAGGGGAATTGTGACTGGTGAATAAATAGGTCCCAGGTTCTTTAGAAAAGTAACTTGAAGATACAGAGTTAATGGGCTGTGAGCTATCATAGCTACAAGGATTCATGTTTTACATTTTGTTTTATCTTCCTGAGGGCAAAAGCAACATTGAAGATGCTTATTGTTTTATTGTCTTTTGGTTATACTGGCAATGAATATAAGCCCACTTATGTATTATAAGACTTTTCTTTTGCTTATGTTACATTTATGTAAAATGTATTGAATTTGTTTTTATGAACATTCCACTTGTCAATCATTACCATTTCTCCTTCTCTTTCAATAGCTTGTAACTAGGGATGGTTTAAAATAACAACAAATGGGGGTTCCAGTACACTCTTTGTTTTATTATAATCTACCTGTTGATATGATAACCACTGCAGTGGCTAAGATGCTGACTGGGAGGCAGAAGGTCAGCAGTTTGATTCCCGAGTACTGCAGGACGGAATGAGCTCCCGTCTTTGTCCCAGCTCCTGCCAACCTAGCAGTTCGAAAGCAAGAAATTGCAAGTAGATAAATTGGGACCACTTTGGTGGGAAGGTAACAGCGTCTGTGCGCTCCGGTGTCTACTCATGCCTGCCACATGACCACGGAAACGTCTGCAGAAGCAGACAACCCTGGCTCTTCGGCTTTGAAACAGAGATGAGCTCTGCACACTAGAGTCGGATACTACTGGCTTTTGAGCAAGAGAAACCTTTTCAGCTTGGTGTTGCAGCACATGAAAGATGAGTTTCCAAGCTCCAGTATCACCACCACCAGAGGGACCACAGTGGCTTAGTGGTCAAAACAATGAGCTTGACAACAGGAAGGTCGGCAGGTCAGCACTTTGAGACCCGAGTGCTGTGCAATGGAGTGAGTGCCCACCATCTGTCCCAGATCCTGCCAACCTTGCAGGTTGAAAGCAACAAATTGCAAGTAGAAAAATAGGTACCACTTTGGTGGGAAGGGTAATAGGGTTATGTGCACTTTGGCATCTAGTCATGCCTGACACAAGACCACAGAAACTTCTTCAGACGCAGACAGAGCTGGTTCTTTGGATGTAAATTGAGATGAGCACCAACCCCTAGAGTCAGACATGGCTGGCTTTTGAGCAAGTGAGAACTTGACCTTTACTATCACCACCAGGCCTGGGGAAAGGGCAGACCGCCCATTTAGTGCAAGAAGTCCTCTTTTATCGTGAACAAAAACAACAGCAACAACAGACTTGAGTGTCTTGCCTCTAGCACAAGAGGAAATCCTATTTCATGAAATAGCAGATGCCAAGCCCATGATGGGGGTATGATGTCTGAGAATCTCCCTGTGTTCTCATCAGAGGGTGGTAGGTGAGAGGAGTTTTGAAAGAGCCTGAGAAATGATCCTGCTTTGTTCCTATTTGCATCTCCTGCTATGGCGAGCTGAAGAAATAACAGTGTAAGCTTGGGAAGGAAAGGAGGACATGATAAAATTAATTATCACCATCTTCTAACTTTCCAAGGCAAATGTTTACAGCTAAGAATGACATTTGTGTTTCAGCTCATCCAAACTAGGCATAATTTCTAGCAAAGGGTGGGAGGGGGATCTGTGCCATGCCGAGAGAAGGAGCAGCAGATGTTGAAGCAAAATGCAGACACCCCTGCCAAGCACTGCTGAGGATGGGAGTTTATCTAATGTGTAAACAACCACCTGCTGCAAATGAAAAATTGCTCCCCCAGCCACCTGATTAAGGCAAACATAATGACAGAGAGAAGCTGAGAGGCAGCTTGATTGGTAATTTCATCAGGACTTTTGAACCAAACATTTATCTAGCAGCAGAGCAGGAGGATGCAGGGGAGTTGAGATTGGAGAGTGGCCCTGCCTTTTTTTAAAACTTGCATTCTTGCTTGAGCATACATTGCTGAAGACAAAAAATGGAGATGTTTACAGTGAATAGAAAGACAATCCTCTACACCAGCAATTCCCAAATTATGTTCCGCGGAACACTAATGGACTTCAATTCCAAGAAGCCTAAGTCAATACATTGGCTGATCAGTGCTTTGGGGAATTTACAGTACTTGGGATTTTGGGAATTGAAGTCCAAAAACCAAAGGTTGGGAAACACTGCTCTACACTACCGTATGTAACCCTTTTGTGTGAAAATTAACATGCTTTATTAAAAGAGACAAGAGATCAATGATTCTATTTATGGCCAGTTTTCTATCTAGACTTGAGATGCAGTGGTGGGATTAAAAAAAATTACTACCTACTCTGTGAGCATGGCATGTTGGGTGTGGCCATGTGACTGAGTGGGTGTTATGTATGACAAATTGTGTTGGTGACATTTTGAACATTCAAACGGCCACTTTGCTGGCTGAAGAAACTGTGCAAATTACTGTCAAATAGCCACGCTGTTTGACAGCTGCAAAATATCGGCAGCTCACGTAATATCATGAGACTTTGAGCGCGCACAATTCAAACGCCATAGCTATCAAATGTATATACTCTTGTAACATATGTTCAAATCACCCAATAATGTTTGTTTCTGCTGTTTTGTATCAAGTTAAATGTGTATATAAGTCCCCGTTGTTCCCCTCCAAGTTGTGTTCAGACCCCAGAAATAAAAGAGCTGTATTTCACTATGCTGGTTGTCACCTCCAGTTTCTGAACACCAAATTGGCAATGAGGATGGGATGGCATCCTCACAAGGAAACATTGGTCCCTTCGATGTGGCGCACCCTGACAAGTGGGCACTCTACGAGCGCCGGTTCCGCCATGCCATGGCGGCCCAGAAGATTGAGGATAAGGACCAGATGCGCTCCTGCTTCCTGTCCCAGTGCAGACCTAAGACACTGGAGCTGGCAATCCACCTTGTCCTCCCTCAGGATGTGGATGAAGTGCCACTAGCTGAAATCCTTGCAGCTCTGAGGAGGCATCTCCAACCTGAAGTATCGATCTTCCTGGCCTAGGTGGTGTTCCACCACAGAGAGCAGCATCCCGGGGAGTCTGTGGCCGATTATGCCACTGCATTACATCTTGCTTCTGCCCCATGCAAATGGGACGATCTTGAAAAGGCGCTCCATGACCGCCTGCTGGCCGGCATGAGGGACGAACATGCCCAACGTCACCTCATGACCCGAAAGACGCTGACCTTCAAGTCCATGCATGACGAGGCACTAGCGTATGAGGCCGCACAGTATTGGGTGAAGTTGTTCCGCCATAGCCACACGACTGCGGGTGCTGCCAAATCATCTGTCCAGGCTCACCGCTGTTCATCCTCAGCATCCTCCGAATCCCCAGGCTCAACCTCATCGTCCGGGTCCAGCCACGGCAAGGGCAAGGTCTGGAAGGTCCACCGCAAGCATCGAGAGCAACATGGCGATCATGACAAGAAGCCTCACCAGAAATGTGACGGGTACAGAGGTCGGCATGAGGGGCATAGGTGTCCATTCCGAAATGCAGAGTGCCACAACTGCGGACGGAAGGGCCACATTGCCAAAGTGTGCTGGCAGCACAGGAAACGGGCCTCAACGCCAGACACCAAGCACGGCAAGCAGAGGGAGTTGTCCATCGCCAAGGTCTCATCAGGTTCACCAGACCAGAGTCAGGTGTCCAGTGTCTGCAACCAATTCTATGCTGATCTCAAGCTGCAGGACGTGCCGTTCCAGATGGAGGTTGACTCAGGTACTTCATTCTCCATCATCCCTTGGAAAGAGTTCCTCCGGATTCCCCCTGCATCACGCCCCAAGCTGAAGGCTTTCAAAACGTCACTAAGGGATGTCCAGGCGTGTCAGATCCCGGTCATGGGGGCGGGTGCCTTTACTGTGCAGTTTAAAGGTATCTGCACACAACTGCCCCAAGTCATAGTAAAGCAGGGGACCAACAGTCTGTTAGGGGTCCAATGGTTTGAGCCCCTGGGCATTCGGTTGTCTGGTATCAATGCAGTCACTACGGATCCTATACGGGAGGTGTGCACCACACATCCTGAGGTCTTCAGGAAGGGGCTCAGGACATATGTGGGTCCCCCTGTTGATTTTGAACTCAACCCAACTGTTCGCCCAATTCGTATGAAGTCTCACCGGATGCCCTTTGCCCTCCAAGACAAAATTGAGGCAGAACTGGACAAACTGGTTGGGCAGGGGATTCTGGTTCCGGTCGACTCCGCCAAGTGGGAGACACAGATTGTCACAGCTTTTAAAAGCAATGGGGAGGTCAGGATATGTGCGGACTACAAATGCACTATTAATAAAGCCATACGGCCAAATGCATATCCTGTACCAGTTGTCAACCACCTACTAGCCTCCTTGCATGGAGGGAACTGTTTTGAAAAGCTCGATCTTGCCCAAGCATACCAGCAACTGTCAGTAATGCCCACCGCTGCTGCGGCACAGACTATTGTAATGCACAAGGGGGCATTTAAGGTTACCAGGCTGCAATTCGGGGTGAATGCAGCCCCCGGAATTTTTCAGTCTTTAGTTGAACGTTTACTAAAGGGGTTACCAGGGGTCCTGCCATACTTTGACAACGTCCTGATCACAGCTAAGGACGATGTTGAACTAGCTGCTAGGCTTGATAGAGTGTTAACCTGTTTTGAGCGGGCAGGATTGCGTCTTCATAAAGACAAATGTGTATTTATGGCTAACGAAGTTGAGTTCCTGGGATACAGAATCACCCCCAGGGCATTATGCCTTCTGATTCAAAGGTATCGGCCATGCAGAATGCACCCAGGCCAACCTGTAAATCAGAACTGCAATCTTTCTTAGTTTTGCTTAATTTCTACCATGCATTCCTCCAACACAAGGCCTCAGTTGCTGAGCCACTGCACTGTCTCCTTAAAAAGGACACTGTTTGGCACTGGGGCCATAGCCAGGAGAAAACGTTCCAGGAACTTAAAAAACTGTTAACTTCAGATGCAGTGTTAACGCATTTCGACCCAAAAAAGCAGGTCGTATTGGTATGTGATGCATCCTCTGTGGGGGTTGGGGCTGTACTGTGCCATGTGTTCGATGACGGGAGGGAAGCCCCCATAGCATTCTACTCACGCACTATCTCCAAACCTGAGAGAAATTATGCCCAAACTGACAGGGTGGCACTGGCTATTGTGGCAGGCACAAAGAAATTTGACGATTACCTCTATGGGAGGCCCTTTACTATCATGACTGACCACAAGCCCCTCCTTGGCATTTTTGTGAATGGGAAGCCCACTCCGCAGATCCTGACTCCTCGGATGTTGTGATGGGCAATTTTCCTAAATGTGTACCATTTCACTCTGGTGCACCAACCAGGCAAAGACATCAGCTATGCTGATGCTCTTTCGCGTTCACCCCTACCCGAGCTCGGGGAGCCGGATTGCAAGATCAAGCGGGATCACCAGGTCCTAATGATTGAAGCCCTCGACTCCCCTCTGGTTGTTCTGTCAGACATAGCCAAAGCCACAGCTAAGGACAAGGTTTTGTCAAAAGTGGTTCCTTGGGTACAGAAGGGCTGGCCCACTACTCCTCCAGCTGAGGAATTCAAAACGTTTCACCGAAAGCATTTGGAATTGTCAATTGAATTGGGGCTGTCTGTTGTGGGGCCAGTGAGTGGTCATTCCTGTCACTCTCTGCCACAAGGTGTTACACCAGTCATCCAGGGATCATCCGCTCAAAAGCCCTCGCCCATAGCTATATTTGGTGGCCCCTACTGGACCGGGATATTGAACAAATGGTTGGCACTTGTGCCAGCTGCCAATGTTCTCACCCCTAGCAATCTCACTTTCCCTCCCAGGAATGGGATTCTGCCAGGGGCCCGTGGTCCAGGATGCACATGGATTTTGCGGGATCTTTCTGGGGGGCTGTGTTCCTATTAGTGGTAGACACCTATTCTAAGTGGCTCGAAGTGATCCGGGAGTCCGGCACCACTTCGTCCACTACGATCATGCATTTGTGAAGGATGTTCAGCACGTTTGGACTCCCAGATGTTCTGGTGTCCGACAACGTGTCCACGTTCACAACTGCAGAATTCCAATCCTTCATGGAAAGGAATGCTATTAGGCACATCACTGCCGCCCCATTCCACCCTGACACCAATGGCCAGGTGGAGCGGCAGGTGCACACCACTAAAGACGTGTTGCAGCGTATGGGGGAAGGAGATCTGGAATTGCAAATCTGTCAATTTCTCCTCACATTCAGGGTAATTCCCCTTGCCTCTGGGCTATCTCCTGCCGAATTACTCCAGCGAAGGAAGATCACGTTCTTGCTGGATAGGTTGGATCCCTCTAGGGTGGAGGATAAGGGTACTAATATAAGGATCCAGCACCAAAAAGGATTCTCGCCTGGGGACCCTGTCCATTGCTGCAACTATGCAGCTGGCAGTCCCACATGGGTCCCAGGTTTTGTGCTAGAATTGAAATAGCCAATGGTCTAATCTGGTGATGGCATGTGGACCAGTTGAGGCCCCGAATACTGGATCCACAGGACGAGCACAGAAATTCAATGTTAGGGTTTGCCCCCATCTGTGTAACCCAAGGGGGCAGAGGTAATAGCCAGCAGCCAGTCAGTCTAGACCAAACAGAGAGTTCCAGGGATTGCTATGATTTTGGGGAACAAGGTGGTTTTTACAGAATGCTCTCCCACTCAGGCCAATGACATACGGGGGTGTGAAGGTGTCCCCGAATTGTTTTATCCCAAAATGCTGGAATCACAGGTTAGAAATAAAAGTTGTTCTTTTGAGTTGCCCTCCACTCAAAGAAAACAAAGGAGGGACTCTCAGTTGTCGTTTTCACCTCCACAATTAGAATTTGATTTAGAGCGATCCCCTGCTCCTCCCAATGATAATGATTTAAGTTTTCAAATGACCTCTCCTAATAGTCAAACTCTCACTCCAGCCGCATTGCCAAACCTAAGGGCCACTGAGCCGGCCCAACCAAGTTTCCACCCCAAAAGAGAAACCCGACCACCATCCTGGTTGAGGGACTTTGTCTATACCTAGGGGGGAGGAATGTTATGTATGACAAATTGTGTTAGTGACATTTTGAACATTCAAACGGCCACTTTGCCGGCCGAAGAAACCGTGCAAATTACTGTCAAACAGCCACACTATTTGACAGCTGCAAAATCTCGGCAGCTCACGTAATATTATGAGACTTTGAGCGCGCACAATTCAAATGCCGAGAAGCACACACCATAGCTGTCAAATGTATATACTCTTGTGACATACGTTCAAATCACCCAATAATGTTTATTCCCACTGTTTTGTATCAAGTTAAATGTGTATATAAGTCCCCATTGTTCCCCTCCAAGTTGTGTTCAGACCCCAGAAATAAAAGAGCTGTATTTCACTACGCTGGTTGTCGCCTCCAGTTTCTGAACACCAAAGTGGGTGTGGCTAGGAGGCCATGTGAAAGGGTGGGTGTGGCCAGGGGACCATGTGACTTACTGGGTGTGACCTGAGGCTCTGGCAGCTGGATGGGGAAACCTGGGGAGGCTGCACCACCAGTACAGGAGGCAGACGTAGGCCTACGACCCAAGGCCTACCGAATGGGTGGGGCCAGCCAGAATTTCTACTACCAGTATGGGTGTACCAGGGCATACCAGCTGAATCCCACCACTGTTGAGATGCCATCAAAGATTGCAGTTTGGAGCAGAAAAGCTTAGGAGAAACTTTATTCTTTGCATACCCATGAGAAGTTTGCGAATAAGATTGGGCATAAACTGAGTTATGTGGGAGGCTATTAGGAACAGGTGTCTTCTTCTGGCATTGGATGTAAATCAGAATGCTTGTGTGTATTCATTCTAGTGTTTAGGTACATAATCATCCTGTCAAGCTTGGATACTCAGAGGACAACCTTCTCCAGTATCAGCCTACCTAATTTTTTAGTTGGGATGTGAATGTTGTATTTGTGATTCCTTGAAGAAATGGGACTTGTGGGTGCCCCACAAATGCAATGTTTTCTTGGCAGTAGTGTCCTGACTATGGACCTTTCTTCTAGCAGAGATGTGGTTCCTACATCACCTTTGGTCACTCAGACATCAGATAAAAACACATTTCTTAGAAAAATATTGTATGATGCAGATTGCTGCTTGGTTTTACTTGTATTTTATTATACATTTGTAATTTTTGTTTTTAAATATACATAATTTAAGTATATGCATATTTTAGGTAAGGTGTTGGTCAGTTGGGTTCCTAAGCAAAGTGCTAATTTATAGTTATAAATGGGAATGTGTGGTGGACAAGTAGTTTTATTTATAGTATTAAGTAACTTCAGCATTTGGATAAAGATCCAAATCTTAATACAAGTAAAACCTCAGGTTACGAAGGAGGTCCGTTCCAACTGCCTCTGTCCTAATGTGAAAAAATTGTACCCCAAAGCACGTTTTCCCATAAGAATGCATTGAGAATTTAAAAAGTCCTGACTGGACCAAAAATAATAAAAAAACAAAAACAAGAACAAATGCCAGATGCGATTGTCCCCCACCCCCACAAAAGCAACAGAGCAATCTCCCTACCTTTCCCACACCATTTGGGAACCTTATCCAACTATGATGATGGCACCGCCACAGCAGTAAGCACTGCATTGTGACTTCAGGTGGAGGGAAGGTGGCCATTTTGAATGACAAAATGGTTGTGGTGGCCATTTTGAATTTCAAAATGGCCACCACAACCATTTTGTCATTCAAACTGGCTGCCCCTCCACCCGAAGTCACAATGCAGTGCTTACTGCAGCAGAGATGCCGTCATCATAGTCAGAAAAGGTCCCCAAACGGCATGGGAAAGGTAGGGAGATCGCTACCAATTGAGATTTTAAAATACTGTAGCACAATTTTCGGTTGCAAAGTGAAAATCGGTCATAACCCGGGGAATTTTTAAAATTAAATGTGTGGTTGTAACCCACAGCAAACGTACCCCAGGGCATTTGTATGCCGGGGTTTTACTGTATAGTGGAACCTTGATTTAAAAAGTAAAGTGTTCTCCAGGACCTTTTGTACTACGAAAAATTTGTAAAGAAGCAGAGAAGTGAAGTAGTGAAATTCAGCTCTTTAATAGTGGGGTTTGAACACAGTTTGGATGGGGCAAAACTCTGACTTATATACACTATAAACAGTAACAGTAATACACATGTGCACAGTGTGCACATTTTCGATCCACTTATTTGCATAAGAATAGATACATGAGAAAAGATATATTCTGCTCCTGTCAGAAAACACAGTTAACATACATAACATTCTTCCCCCCTAGGTAAAAACAAAATTCTTTAACCAGGATGGCAGTCTAGTTTCCCTTCTGGGTCAGATGCTTGGCTGAGCCAGCTCAGGGGCTCGTAGGATGGGCGACCTGACTGGAGTGAGGGATTGACTAGAGGGGAAGGATTGTAAACCCAAATATAAGCCCCGTTTGTCAGATGGAGGAGCAGGGGATCGCTCAAGACCAAAATCTAATTCTGTGGATGAATAAGACAACTCAGGGTCTCTCCTTTGTGTACTAAGAGTGGAGGGTGACTCCAAACAAAATTGGTCATCATCAATAAAGGAATCCAGAGTGCTAGGCTTGTCAGACACCAGCACATCTGGAAATCCAAATGCTGCAGACAGCCTTCTTAGGTGCATTATCGTGGTGGCTGAAGTGGTATTAGGCACCCTAATCACTTCCAGCCACTTAGAGAATGAATCCACAACCAACAAAAATAGGGCACCCCTAAATGGACCTGCAAAATCTATGTGCAACCTGGACCACGGGTCCCAAGCAGAATCCCATTCCCGAGAGGGAAGGTGGGATTGCTCTGGGTGAGAGGATTGACAACTGGCACAAGTGCTGACCATTTGTTCTATGTCTTGGTCCAGTTGAGGCCACCAAAAGTAGCTATGGGCAAGGGTTTTGGAACGGACAATTCCCGGGTGACTTGTGTGAAGTAGATGTAAAACCTATTTCCTGAGAGTGACAGGAATGACCACCCACTGGCCCCATAGAAGGCAACCTCGTTCTACTGACAGTTCCAAACGCTTGCGGTGGAATGTTCTGAATTCCTCGGCTAGAGGAGAGACAGGCCAGCCTTTTTGTACCCAAGACATTACTTTAGTCAATGTTACATCCTTGGACGTAGCCTTGGCTATATCTGAGGGGACGACTGGGGGCGAGTCGAAAGCCTCAATCATAAGGACCTGGTGGTTGCTTTCATTCTCGCAATCGGCTTCCCCGACCCCTGGCAGTGGAGAACGTGACAGGGCATAAGCGTGGCTGATGTTCTTGCCGGGCCTGTGCACCAAAGTAAAATCTTATGCATTTAGGAAAATTGCCCAATGCAACATCCTTGGGGACAGAATTTGAGGCATGGGCTTCCCGTTCACAAAGATTCCAAGGAGGGGCTTGTGGCCAGGTACGATGGTAAAAGGTCTTCCGTAAAGGTAATCATGGAATTTCTTAGTACCAGCCACGATTGCCAACACCTCCCTGTCTGAGCATAATTTTTCTCAGGCTTTGAGAGTGAACAGGAATAGAATGCTACAGGGGCTTCCCTCCCGTCATTTAGTACATGGCATAACACAGCTCCCACCCCCACAGGGGATGCATCACACAAAAGTACAACTTCCTTGTTAGGATCAAAATGAGTTAATACAGCATCCAAAGATAGCAGCCTTTTAAGTTCTAGGAATTCTTTCTCCTGGCAATGGCCCCAGTGCCAAACAGCATCTTTATTAAGAAGCCAATGTAATGGTTCGGCAACTGAGGCTTTGCGATGGAGAAAAGCATGATAGAAGTATAACAATCCTAGAAATGATTGCAATTCGGCTTTACATTTTGGCCTGGTGCATTTTGCACGGCCGCCACCTTGGAGTCAGAGGGCATGATACCTTGGGGTGTAATTCGGTACCCCAGGAACTCCATTTCCTGTGCCAAAAACACACATCTGTCTCTTCTGAGACGTAGACCGGCCCTCTCGAAACATGAGAAGACTCAATCGAGCCTGGCCGCTAGTTCGACGGTGTCTTTAGTGGTGATCAGGACATCGTCAAAATATGGCAAGACACCAGGCAAACCTTTTAAAATACGTTCTACAACAGATTGAAATATTTCGGGGGCCGCATTCACCAAGAATTGTAGTCGAGTTACCTTAAATGCCCCCCTATGTGTTACTATGGTCTGGGCTATGGCGGCAGCAGGAGACACAGTCAATTGTTGGCAAGCCTGGGCAAGGTCAAGTTTTGCGAAGCAATTTCCTCCATGCAAGGAAGCAAGAAGGTGGCTTACCACGGGCACAGGATATGTGTTCGGGCAAATAGCTTTATTGATGGTACACTTGTAGTCAGCGCATATCCTGACCTCCCCTCCACAGGGGGTCCTTTGTATAACCCTAAACCCTTTTGAGCACCTCAGGATGTGCAGCACAAACGTCCCGGATTGGGTCAGCGTCTATTGCGTGAATGCCAGAAAGCCGGATTTCCATGGGCCTAAACCAGTGGGTCCCAATAAGACAGTTAGTGCCCTGCTTAACTACAAGCAATGGGAAGGAGGTGCGAATGTTTTTGAATTTGACCAAGAAATTACCCACCCCCAGGCCTGGAATCTGGGAACCTTGCACATCCCGGAGGTACGTTTTAAAAGATTTGAGGTTGGGCCGAGAGGCAAGGGAAATTCTCAAAAACTCCCGCTGTGGGATTATGGAAAAGGTAGTACCTGAATCCACCTCCATCTTGAAGGGGAGATCCTGCAGGCTCAGGTCTGCGAAGAAATGCTCACTGACGATGCCCACTTGGCATGGCTCAGGCTCTGGTGACACTTTGGTGGTGGACGTTTTGTGGTGATGACTCTTCTTGGACTCAGGTCCTGGAGTTCTTTGCTTTCGCTGTCAGCATACTTTAGCAAAGTGCCCTCGTTGCCCGCAGTTGTGGCATTCTGCGGTGCGGAAGGGGTACTTCCTGTGGTCATGCCAGGCTCTGCAGCCATCACACTTGCAAAGGAATTTCTTCTCCCGATCGTCATGGTGCTCGGTGCTTTCGTCGGACCGCTCAGACTTCTCCCTCTGCGTCGCTGAACTCCGATGAAGATGTGGAACCAGGTGAAGCTCAGGAGAATGAAGATGAATTTTGCTGAGCTTGCACCTCTGAGTCGGTGGCACTGGTGGTGGAGTGGCGATGCCGGAAAAGCTTGATGCCGGACCGTGCGGCCTCAGATGCTACCGCCTCTTCTAGGACAGCCTTGAAAGTTAGCGTCTTCCTGATCATGAGGCAACATTGAGCATCTTCGTCCCTCATGCTGGCCAGCAGACAGTCCTGGAGTGCTTCTTCGATGTTGTCCCACTTGTACGGGGCGGCAGCAATGCACAGAGCGGTGGCGTAGTCTGCAATGGACTCCCCAGGTCGCTGCTCCCTTCTGTGGAAGGCCACCCTGGCCGGGAAGATCGAGACCTCTGGCTGCAGGTGTTTCCTCAGTACCACATCCACGTCCCTTGGAAGAACGAGGTGGGTTGCCAGCTCAAGCATCTCAGAACCGCACTGAGCAAGGAAACAGGAGCACTTCTGGTCTTCATCAGTGATCTTCTGCGAGGCCATTGCGTAGCGAAATCGGTGTTCGTATGTTGCCCATTTCTCTGGACGCACTGGGTCAAATGGGCCAATGTTGCTGCCATGTGGGGACGCTATCCCACCTTCGTCGCCAGTTTCGTGTTCAGGGAATGAAGAAGCAAACGAGTGAAGTAGTGAAATTCAGCTCTTTAATAGTGGGGTTTGAACACAGTTTGGATGGGGCAAAACTCTGACATATATACACTAGAAACAGTAACAGTAACAATAACAATAATACAACGAGCCCATTGGCTAACAGAGTGTGCACATTTTTGATCAACTTATTTGCATAAGAATAGATACATGAGAAAAGATACATTCTGCTCCTGTCAGAAAACACAGTTAACATACATAATACCATAGGAGTGTATTAAATGCAATTTCCCATACGAATGTATTAAAAACCAAAATTTGTAAACTGAAATGCCATTTCCCATAGGAATGCATTGAAAACCAATTAATCCATTGGGGGGGGGATGTTAACCAAGCCACTATTTTCTATGGATTCCCTTTTGTTATGCGATTTTAGAATTAACCGAGCCATTTGTTAAGCGAGGTCCCACTGTAATTGTTCTTGAGATACAAGTACACAACCCTACTTCACTTTGAAGATTATTGCTGCAACAGAGAAGCTTTTGTTTTGCCGAGCAGGAAGACTGTCTTTCTTTTTCATCTCTTCTGTAAATTCAGAAGATTGTACCACTAATCTGGCGGTGGAGATGACTGTTTCAAAAGCAATCACACTTATATACCACCCTGTAGTGCTTAGTGCACTCTCTGGGCAGTTTACAGGTAATTGGCATTTTGCCCCCAACATGTTGGTTCCTCATTTTACCAACCTCAGAAGGATGGAAGGCTGAATCAACCTTGATCCTTTGTCAGGATTGAACTCACAATCTTTTGGTTGCAGTACAACAGTTTAAACACTGAGCCACCATACATCCACTACCAGTGGGGCAAAACTGATGGAGCAAATAAGGTATTGTACTGGGTGAGTTTATGTTAAAGCACATGGATGAGTTAACATAGTGCCACACTCAACCAGAGAAAGAACCCTCCTTAAACACAAGTGAGCAGAAAGAGTAACTCATTGTTTCAATGTGTTAAAGATATCTTAGAAGAGATGAAGCTATTATAGCAATTTCTTTATGAATTTCATGAGTAGCTAATCACATTAATCAAGTTAGGCAACTTGTCCAAGAATGCTAATGAACAAGATGATCTAGGCATTGTAGCCTCCCAAGATGCCTCTCTTGGTGAAAAGAAACCTTTAGCAATAAAAATTAAAAGCATATTCCAGAAGGAAATTATTGAAAGGCTTACTGACAAGTAAAGAACATATTAGGGGGAAAATAAGAATGATCTAATAAATAGGATAAATAAGATAAATTACTATTTAAACTTCTGGATGAGAAATCTAGAAGAAGCTAAAAAGGCATGTAACATTCTGGTACTTAAGAAGTAATAAGGCTTCTGGGGATATACATCATAATCATACCCTTTCCACTACAGTGATATTAAAGACATACTGGGGTGAGATCTGTGGTCAAGTGCTTTAAATAATAACAGCAAGAAGTAAAATCAAATACCACCACAACCAAGATTACACATTGATGAGCAGAAAGTCCTTCATTTGTGTCAGTTTTGCCAGGTTCAAAATCGATACAAATACCCCCGAATATACAACATACAACTGAGTGTGCATTATCTTGCCAAACTGCAGTTTATTTTAGAACCACCCAGTATGGGTAATTTATTTTCTACTGATTCCTAAACCACTGTATTCTTCTGTGTGCATGTGTGTGTTGGTGCATATTGTGCCTTTTTTGCCTTGTAAAGTTTGCAGGATTCCTCATGATGGTCATTGACCATCCATCCTCCCATTCACAGACACACACGCTCAAAGGCCCCTCATGGAGCCAGTTGGATGAGGAGCTGCTGCTAAAGAACAGAAGTTTAAGTGAGCAAGAAAGCAATACAGTAAGGGGTGGAGATGAGTTATGCCAAGAGGAGTGCCCAGGTACCCAGTGCACATGCAGCAGGGTGTAGCAAGAGTGAGGACCATTGGCAAGATTTTATTTTGTCACCACCACACCTCCAATTTGTATACTCCTCCCCTCCCAGAAGTAAGAAATGATGCTGGGCATCAGCTGGCCTAATGATTCTTCCTGTAGTGGGCTCAAAAAAAATTACTACCACATTGTGGCCGTGGTATGGTGGGCGTGGCCAGGGGGAAAGCCCTGCATTGCACTCGAATTAGGACTACTTTATTTCAAAACTTGGATGGGCAGGGCCAGCCAGAATTTCTGCTACTGGTTCTGGCGAACTGGTGCGAACCTGCTAATGCCCACCACTGGTTTCTTCCCACCAAGGAATAGGGATCTCAAGGGACAGCCTTACCTGAGACCTCACACCAGGAAGAAGGACCCCATGTTTGGTTCAGGTCTTTAAACACTATAATTTAAGTACCTCATACAACTATTTTAATCCATTCCAACATGGCTCATTGTTGTATGAAACAATTGCTATATGATATGCATCGTATAGCGATTTTCCCTATGGGATGCATCGTACAACAATTTTTTTTGCGAAGTGGTTTTTCCCATCTCTCTCTCTCTCTCTCTCACACACACACACACACACAATCCCTCACTTTCTCTTTTTCTCCTCCACCTCCATTGGCAACCTCCCTGCCAGAGGATGGCTGTGTCACATGAATTAACACGTGTACGCGTTTTGCCGCCCATCTGCCCCAAGGCGGCAACCACCCAGAGGCCTCCAGTGTTTCGGGGAGGATACTATGCTATATAAAAGCATGCCTCCTTCCCATCTCACCTTCTCTCAGTTGTGGCTTTCAAGATAAAAACTATAGCTAAAAGGATACATTATAAGTGGGAGGGACTGTTGACATGGGGTTAAATATTTTCACTCCTGTTAATAAAATAGCTAATGAAAAAGATCTTATAAATCTGAAGGAAACATTTAAACTAATCCCACTTCATAATCAAGAACATGACTGAAGATAGTTTTGAAAGAGCTTAATATCTTCTTCTTCTTCTTCTTCTCCTTCTTCTTCTTTATCTGAATATAGGTGATCATCATGGTGATCAGCCATGAAGACTGTCCTGAGAATATAATGCAGTGGCCCTCCATTTGTCTTTTACATCACAGTGTGACACCTGTACCACTGATCCAGTTCTGCAAGTCACCTTCTGGTCCTGAGCTCTTTTGGCACATAAAGTTCTCCTCAGCCCCAGGTCAGTATTGATGAAGCTGCTACCCTCTATCAAGATGGTTTCAAGTGGGATTTAATCCACTTGGAGACCATCACACTTCCCTGTGGACTTTGACACCCAAGGCCGTTAGTCCTCAGGGTTGTCATGTTAGTTAACTGTCACCTGACACTTGGCATTGAGTCAATGGCAGAATGGTCTATTCCAGGGATTCTTAACCTGCGGCCCGTGGGCTAGATGTGGCCCACAGCAACATTTTGTTTGCCCCCTTCCTCCACCACACCAGGAAGTGCCATGTGGTGGAGGAAGGGCAAAATGGCCATCTGTGGTGCTGAAAGAGAGGCCGGGTGCGGGATCCTTTGTCAAATCACAATGGTTAACGCTCAGATTTATAGGTATAGATGGTCCAAATCCATTTCTCTTTCTACTGGAAAACAAAGAGACTTGACCACAATTCTTTTTTGTTTGCTTTCCTCTGCAACTATAAGATATGAGAGCAAGGAGAATATGAGGAAAGTAGAAATCAGCACAAGAAATCCTCATTCTTTTTAGATTTACTAAACAACAATGTTGTGTATCATGTGCAGGGGCAGTCAGACTGCAGTTGAGAACAAGGATGAGCTCTTCCCCAAATGGTGTAATGTGTGTTGAATATATTTATACAACCCCATAATGCTGTGAGTTGATGTAAATTATGTGTGTAACCAGCCAATCAGAAGAGTTCTCTCTTTTCCCGCCTGTAGGGTCACCTGTTTTGCTATTCAGTTCAGTGTGTTTTTGCAATTGTTGTGTTACTATTCTCCATATATATATTAATAATGTGCTCTTGTGCTCCCAGTCCAACCACAACCCTCTGGTGATTACATAGCATGAGAGAAAAGGCGGAATAGTTCTGCTATACCCTTTCTGCTTGAGCTATCTGTTGTTTGCGTTTATCTCAAGACTCAAGATTTTGCCTTGTGTTTATTTTTGTCTGAGGTGGGACTGTGGGGTGGTTGAAATACAGCAGAAAAGTGAAGTGCAAGAAAATGTGATATTTCCTCAGTTAGGGTTTTTAGTGTTCTGGAAATAATAGGCAGCAGCCAGCAATACGGGCCAAACACACAACTTTATTTGGAATAAGACTAGGTGGCCAGAGCTAACAACACACCCCCACATTCCTTAGCTATCTCTGATCAGAACTGTTGTTGTTCAGTCGCACAGTCGATTCCAACTCTTTGCAACCCCATGGACCATCGCTCTCCAGGCACCCCTGTCCTCCACCATCCTCCTTAGTCTGCACAGCCCCGTGCCCATTGTATCTACAATACCATCTAGCCATCTCATCTTTGGCCGTCCCCTTCTTTTGCCCTCCACCTTCCTCAGCATCAAGGCCTTCTCAAGTGAATCCTCTCTTCTCATTTGATGTCCAAAATACTTCAGCTTCATCTTTGTTATTTGTCCTTCTAAGGAGCACTCAAGGCTAATCTCTTCTAATATTGACCTATTTGTTCTCCTCGCTGCCCAAGGGACTCTCAAAACTCTCCTCCAGCACCACATCTCAAAGGCATCTATTTTTCTTCGCTCAGCCTTTCTAATGGTCCAGCTCTCACAGCCATACATTACCACCGGAAATACCATTGCTTTGACTATGCAGACCTTTGTTTGCAGCGAGATGTCTCTACTTTTCACTATGTTCCCCAGGTTTTTCATAGCTTGTCTCCCAAGAATCAGTCACCTTTTTATTTCATGGTTGCAATCTCCATCTGCAGAGATCTTGGATCCTAAGAAAGTAAAATCTGTTACTGCTTCTACTTCTTCCCCATCTATTTTCCAGGGACTGATAGGTCCTGTTGCCATTATCTTGGTTTTCTTGATATTGAGTCTCAGGCCAGATTTTGCACTCTCTTCTTTCAACCTAATCAGGAGCTTCTTTAGGTCTTCCTCACTTTCTGCCATTAGGGTGTTATTATCTGCATATCTCAAATTGTTGATGTTTCTCCCAGCAATTTTGATCCCATATTGTGATTCCTCCATCCCTGCATTGCGCATTATGTTCTCTGTGTATAAGTTGAATAATCAGAACTGACAGTTGGGAAAAACCATTAGAACCATTGACAGCTCTGTTCTCGTTCAGAACCCTCCCGAAGTCTCGTGAGACTTTGGACCATAGTAAAGCAAATACATATTAAACTCTTTCACAACAATACAAAATGGCAAACACATTTCCTTAAATACACAACAGTGTTAGTCTATAAATGATGTCATCCTGTACTGAGAGGAAATGAGAAAGGATAGGAGGCTGATCCTCAAAACCCCATGGGCCTCTGGAGTACAGATTCCAATGGAAATCAAATTTCTGCTGAACATAAAGCTTAGTGCATAAAAATTAATCAAGTACTACAATGACTCACTTTATTCATAATACTTAATGGTCATGTAATAGGAGTTTTTATTCAGCAGTTAAAGTTCATAAGTGCAGGTTTTACATGTAGAAAGGTATTGCACTGATGGTTTAATTACACACCTTTTTGCACACCAAAGGAAATAGATTCTGCAGCTTTCATAATTAAAGCAGGGCTTTGGAGGGGAAATGAACTTTGCAGTAAGCCATCTATCACCCTATTGTTTTACTGTGTGTTTTTGTTTTGTTGAACGATTAGGACTCCCATTTTAGCCATATGATTAAACTGTAGTAACTGCCAGGGGACGAGGTGGTGTTTGCTTATGATAGGCTTTACAAACAGTACCCTTCAAACTCCACAAGGCAACCATAAACATGTGATCAAGTGGGTTCCCAAACCTATACTGTACCTTCCTTTACTTCAAACAAGAGTGGAGAAAAATGTGTTGGGGAGGGGAGGGAAGCCAAATGCAACATTTCAACCTAAAAACACATTGTTTTCAAACAATTAGGATCATATTCCAATCATTATTTAATTTTGACAGTGTTAGCAGAAAATTGTATTGACCCATTTGGAGTTCTAGCCCACCTTTCCTCAGCCTTGCACCTCTTCAGAGGTGTTGGACTACAAATCCCATAGTTGCCAGCCAAAATGACTGTGGAGACTGAAATTGATGCTGGCTGTAGCCTAATTTATACAGCAAGGGTTTCCAACCTTTTCAAGCCGGCTGTTGGGTCACGCTCTCTAAGTCAGCTTCGAGGGCCGGATGGCCATTTTGCCATGCATGCACGATGGAGGTGGCCATTTTGTCCCAACAGCTTCAAAGGGGCAGCCATTTTGTTTCTCGAATGCCTTGAGGGGTGGGGGCCACATGAAATGGTGCTGCGGGCCAGTTCAGTCCTACGGGCCTTAGGTTTGGAATCCCTGGTATACAGGAATATAAGTCCCAGGTTACAAAAGCCCAGTTTAAACTTTTCAGTATAGAGCCCAGACATTGATAGGCATAATTCGGTTCCATTAAAAGACTACTGCCTCTTCCAGATTCTCTTGTGTTTGGAATGTCCTTCATTTCCTGGAAATAAAACCATGTCCTCTTCTTCATGCCCATAGGAAAGTGTCTTGCAGCACCATGGGAGCTGTGAGAATACCCAATGCCTCACAGAGGAGAATGAGTTCACATGGAAGCTAGTGGGTGGGATGGGTGGGTGGGTGGGATATGGGTCTTTTAAAGTGGGTGGGATGTGCGTCTTTTAAAGTGTTTTTATGTGTTTTTAGAACTTGTTGTAATGCCGCCCTGAGTCGGATTCTGCCTGAGTGGGCGGCATATATAAATATGACTATTAAATTAAAATTAAATTAAATTAAGCTGCCTCCATACAGCACAGCAGTGCAGGAACTGCATGGAAGGAAGAGGATGGCTGTAACGTTTACATGGTTGCATAGTATGGCCTGGAGGATTCCTGCCAAATTATGGGACTGGAAATTTGTGAATTCCAAAATTCTTAACCCTAGCAGTAACCAGAAGAAGTAACCAGAGGCATGACGCTCCTCCTCCCGGTCCAACAAACCGGGAGGAATGGGAACACCTGCACCAGCTCCCACGGGGCATAAAGGACCTTCTGCAGCTGCCGCCTCCCACCGCCAACACCGAAGCATGGCGCTCCTCCTCCCAGTCCAGCAAACTGGGAGGAATGGGAACACCTGTGCCAGCCCACGCATGGCATAAAGGACCTTCCACGGCCGCTGCCTCCTGCTTCTCTGCCTCCTTGAGCCTGCCTGCTCAGAGGATTCAAAGGAGGGACACCGACTCTGCCTTTGCAGATGCCATTGCCGCCGACTTGCCTCTCCTTGGACTGTATGGGTGTGTTCCTCTTTTCATGGAGACTGATATTTTGTAAAGTGAAACTGTATTGTATTATTTATTTATTTATTTATTTATTTTCTCAAATTTCTATAGCCACCCCAATCACAAGGACTCTGGGCTGCTTACAGTACAACCCCTCCCCCCCAATAAATAAAACCCAATTAAAAACAATAAGTCCCTTAAAAACCCAGTTAAAAACCCACCCGCACATATTAAAAGAGAGAGAAAGGCTCTTATTTTATTTAACCAACCAGCAGGCAGGGGTCATTTCTCCACCAACCCCCCACACCTGCCCCACCAGCCAGGTTTTCAGTTCTTTCCTGAAGGGCAGCAGTTCCATCTGTTGCCTCAGTTCCACTGGCAGGAGGTTCCAAAGGCCTGGGGTGGACACAGAGAAGGCCCTCCTTCTTGTGCTAGAGAGGCGAGCCCCTCTAGCTGATGACACGATTAGAGAGCCCCTCTGGTCCACTCTGGTTGGATGGGCAGATGATCTTGGGACAATGCTGTCTCTTAAGTATCCTGGCCCACTACCATGTAGGGCTTTAAGGGTAATGACCAGCACCTTGAATTGCACCCAGAGGCAAATTGGTAACCAGTGCAGCTCACGAAGCAGTGGCAAGGCCTGAGCATAGCGCCTACACCCCAACACCACCTGGGCAACTGCATTCTGGACCAACTACAGCCTCCGAATGGTCATCAAGGGCAGCCCCATGTAGAGCGCATTGCAATAATCTAGTCTAGAGGTGACCAGAGTGTGAGTGACCATGAGCAAGGAGTCCTGGTCTAGGAGCGGACGCAACTGGCAGATCACCCGAAGCTGGGCAAAGGCCCTCCTGGCCACGGCTGCCACGTGATCTTCAAGCAGCAGTCAGGAGTCCAGGAGGACCCCCAAGTTGCCCCAATTATATTGTATTGATTATTGTATTTTTGTATTAATATGTATTCATTATCTTTTCTGTAGACTTTACCGTTGTGTTGCTTATAATTTGATATTGATTGTATGAATTATTTTGTATTAATATCTTGTATTATTCTGTTTTCATTTTGTATGATCTATGCCATATTTATTTTTGTATTACTCTGCTGGTATTGCTTTTTGTATTTCATTGTGTATTTTATTTGTTGTTAACCGCCTTGAGTCACCCATAGGGTCGAGAAAGGCGGGATACAAATAAAACTTGAAATGAAATGAAAAAATGAAATGTATACATTATTATACAAGAATTGCTGCAATGTGGTTTGTGGGAATCCATTAGAACATTTAGCTTATTAGGATTAGCTGTGAAACATTTAGCTTGTTGTGGTTAGCTCTTCCTGCACTTAGCCACAGTTTCCTGAGCTAGCAATGACTTCCTGCCTCTGTGCAGAGCGATAGTTTCCTGAGTTAACAGTTGCCTGGCAACTTCATGTATTCTATATGCTTTTGGTATCAGCCTTTTACTGCTGAAGTTATATCTTATTTACAGGTAACAGCTTTTGCAAGAAAGCCGCCACCGAGAATAGGCTTTGGGCCTATTCTGGCAGGATATAAGCTACTGTGCATGTACTAGTAAAAGATATAGGTCATGCTCCATATATGGTAATGCTGTAGAGAATGTAATATCATTCGCTGAATACCACTCACCTATGCTTTCGTATACATCCTGTGTAACTTGTAACTTCAATAAAAACTTGCTTGCTCGATGCGGCAGCAGACATAATTTTGCATCAGATATCTTCTCAGACTGCAGTCATTTCCCTTCTGATCTTTTGGTTTCTTACACTTGCTGAGCTGGATCTCAGCAAGGATTGGGTATTTTTCCCAGAATTTTCTCACAGTGATTTGTATAAATGCATTGTGGATACTGGGGGCTACGGTGACTCAGTGGTTAAGAAGCTCGCCTTGTTATCTGGAAGGCCAGCAAGTCGGCAGTTTGAGACCTGAGTACTGCATGATGGATTGAGTGCCCGTCTCTGTCCAAGCTCCTGCCAGCCTAGCAGTTTGAAAGCAAGAAATTTCAAGTAGTTAAATAGGGACCACTTCAGTGGGGAAAGATCTTGGGGACATGAAAGGAGCCTCATTTGGGCATCCTGACATTCTCCCTTTGAGCCCTCTTTTCCTGACATCTATGTGTCTTCAGGATAGAGCCTGAGTAAGAGTAAAGACTGATAAAAATTATCAGATCAACAAAGTAGCAACTTTATATGAAAACCAGTGTATCTGCCCTGTCTCAGCACAGGTAGGCCTTTGCTTTTTAGCTAAAATTGGATTACCATGTAGGAATGCTGTCTGAATACTTCTGAGACCTGTTACTATGTGCTGTGGGAAAGGTGTGTGTTCAGTCATGTTTGGCCTTAACTAAGAATTCTACTTTTGCAAAAATAATAATTCATTCCCATGATTTATGTCAGTATTTGAAATGTAATTCATTGATGTTACTCATCATTGTTTTGGGAGGGGAAAAAAATCAGTGATGTATTTGTTCTCAGGGCTCCCTCTTTCTTCTTAACTTCTGATGCCTCTGGGAAGGTAGAGTTAAGGATAACCAATGCAATAGCATTCCTCTAAAATTTCTCTAAAAGTGCCTCTTAAATTTGCTTTAAAAGTCACTTTTGAAAGCAGTAAGAAACACTGTTCATTATACCACTGAAATGTTTTCAGCCTTCCCATGTTATTCTGAAATGTTACTTTATTATACTTTTGTTATCTCCAAAATATAACTATCCACTGGTAATAACATAGCTTGTAATTTCCAACCCCTGGCCATCACTTACATAATGTTAAAGCAGCAAATGCACCAGATGTTCTGAGGTCTTGTTAGCCTCCTCTCTCTCTTCGTCAACATCACTGTGGTCTTATCCTCTCATCCTCTCTGCCTTTAGCAGTACAATACCTTTAGCTGCTACAGAACATGGAGAAGGAGAGGTTTTGGGACTCTTGGGAGGCAATCATTTAGGAAAATTACACACTCACCATATTCATTCTACAGACTTGACTCACAAGGGCAGAATAGATATGGGAACAAACCAGAAAAAGAGGCAAGAAGATGACTCAGATGCAGGTCCAGCTCCCATATAGAGCAGGAAATGTTAGCTACCTATAAAATTGGATGATGGGAACAACATTATGGTGGTGACACAGTTTCTTTGAGTCCTAAACAATCGACCATTATGGAGATGGGTACATCATTTATAGACCCCTGGTCCAGGCTGTTCCTTAAAAAAGAAATATGTTGCCTCCAGTTACATCAACGCCTAAAAATAATAGAGATGTGTTCCCCACTGGTTGTAGCATCAGCATGTTATTCATCAATAAAGAACTGTCTTGTAGCTAGCAACTGAAGGAGGTAAAGGAGCCAGTCAGTCAGAAAGCAGGGAAGTAGCTTTCTTTCCTCAACCTTGTCTCAAAATCTTGGTTCCGGATTCCTTGCCCTTTTGGACGGAAAAGGACTTTTGCCTACCAATCCTTCCATTGATGCTTGCGAGAATCCCCAACCTGGAACTACAAAAAACTCAGTTGATCATCTGGACCTACAGGACCAAGCTTTCTGCATCTCTGTGCTAGATTAGGTAGATATAATATTATAGATTCTGTTTTAATTCTGTCAGCTTTGCTGCCATATAGTTGAGAATGCCTGGGTCTGTTTCTAAAACCTAGGGCTGAAGGCAGTTTAGTTGGTACTAGATAATACTTTAAGCAGCTATTCATTTCATAGTTCTTTATTTTGAATGCTACAGAAATTTTGCTTAAAGGGCTGATTAAGATTATTAGGGATTGTATCTGTTTAAATGGTTTTAGTAAGAACTAAACCATAGTCTGCTTTATGTGTGAAAATTCTTATATGTAACAATTGGTTTGATTTTTGTGAACGTTATCATCTTTCTCATGGAACGTTACTGTTCTGATTTCTATTTGAACATATTTCATCCTTTTGGAACTAACAAAAGCCATTTATAATTTCTCCCTACTCTTTTAAACCTATTAAACTTAAATAAACTTTTCTATTAACAGTACCTGCAAGTATCATTTCTGGTTATGTTCTCGTACCCATTAGGATCAAAAAGGATCTCATTTTCATTTTTCCGCTTTTAAGTTTCAAACATTTTACTTGTGGGTTAGACGTACTGCTGTAGGCTTCTTTGTATATTGTCTCAATAAAACAGGAGCTGAAAAATATTCTGAAAAGTTTTAAAACTAAGTGCAGCTCAGCCTTCAGAGGTTGAGAGAAATCCTGTTGCTGGTCTGTTTAATATAGCCTTGGTAGGGAGCCAACTAAAACTCTCTTAATAAATCTCTTAAATTAACCAACAGCTAAGCATGAAGCTTAAGTGGCTAATACGCTGACTGGATGGTGGCAAGTCAACAGTTCGATACTCAAATACTGCAGGACAGAATGAGCTCCCGTCTTTGTCCCAGCTCTTGCCAACCTAGCAGTTTGCAAGCAAAAAAATTGCAAGTAGATAAATAGGGATAAATGGTGGAGGACAGAGGGCCTGGCGGGCAATGGTCTATGGAGTCACAAAAAAAAGGAACCACTTCAGTGGGAAGGTAAACAGCGTTCCGTGCGCCTTCCAGTCAGTGTCTTAGTCACTTGAGCTTCATGCTTAGCTGCTGATTAATTTAAAAGATTTATTAAATCTAGTCATGCCTGCCACATGAGCACGGAAACATCTGCAGAAGCAGACAGCGCTGTCTCTTCGGCTATGAAACAGAGATGAGCACTGAACCCTAGAGTTAGATACAACTTGCTTTCAAGCAAGGGTGAACTTTACCTTTACTACACATGAATTCAGCAACGCAGCGAGGGTTCACCAACCGTAGCATATGTTCTAAAAGGAGATGACATTATTTGCCTTAAAACAATTTTATTTGTTTTTAGGGAGTTTCGATCAGATTTCCAATAAAAGGTCAAAGTCCAACAAAATATTTCGAGAACCATTTTGATCAAGGAATCCCCAATCTGGTAAACTTTATAGAAGTATTTTAGCATTTTAAGAAGTCTAATTCCAGCCTTTATCTCCTCCTATTAGTCAGCAAAGTAGCTTTAAAATACTGAAGTGGTAATTAATGAATCTTTTATATTGCAAAGCAAACATTTTCATTTATGCAGTGGCAGAGTAAGAAAGAAGGATTTAAAATAGAATTGTTTCTATAGCTTCCCTTCTTATGCCAGATGCTTTTTTTACCCTTTATTATAGCATTTGCTGCTGCTTCTTCCAGTATTTTATCTATGGTATACCACCTCTTATCATTTGGAGTTTGTCTCTTCCACCTCCAACCTCACCCCCAATTCAATATTTCTTCTCCCTTTGCCAGAGACATTCCTAAGTAGATGGAAACTCTCCGAATGCAGAATTTTTGCATGAGTGCAAAATAATAAAAAGCATATGTATATTAAAAAGAGATCAGCTTAATGTGGAATGAGCATTGGGTTCCATTAATATTCTATTACAGTTGAAAATCATATTTAATAAATTTTATCCAGATTTTTAGAGCCTTACTGTATTTTTCTAGGTTGCTGCCAATCTAAAGAAAACAGTGGATACGATACATTTGATTTATGTTAAGTAAATAACCTGTACAGCTCCATTTTGGAAGAGGCGGGGAGTGGGGAAGTTTAAATAATATTAACATTGAAATCTTCAAATGCATACCAGACTATAATGTCGAAATGATGTGTGTCCTGTAAAGCAAAAGGGCCTTTTTAATAAACAATATTTTTGTTGGATTTTTCTTTTTAAAAAAATCTTTGTGGAATTCAGTGTTATGTAGAAGGAACTGTAATTTATCCAACAGAAGTGTAAAATTAATATGGCACTAAAGTAATAACAACACACATAACATTATTATTTAGAAATCCTATGGAATCATTCATAGAGCTGATCCTCCCACCAGCTGACTGTGTGGCTGTATCCGAAGCAGACATATGCAGGAAAAATGCCTGTGAGATACCACTTGTGAAAGCAAAAATGGCAAGAGTAAGGAATTGCCTGCTGTACAATGGACTTTTATTTCCTGAAGCCAGAATTCTGTTAGTGGTTTACACTCTTTTAAGAGTTATCAAGATGGCGTATTGCCACCCATTAATGAACTAGCATGTGCATTTGACTGAACATAGGCCCAGGAATTCAAACCAGCACTTCATTAATGAGTGGCAATTTGCTATTGAATCTTGCACAAGTTCTTTCCTGCCAGTGTAAGTCCACAATGGGGCTCTGGGCTGTAAATGAAAAAGATATGTTGCACATAGCAGAGGAATGTTCAGGTTTGTTTTTGTTTTTTAATGGATTGGTTTTAAATGTTTTTTTTATTAAGGATGTTTTTATGTCATGTTGTGTGCCGCCCAGAGTCGCTTCGGCAAGGGGGGGCGGCAATACAAATTTAATAAATAAATAAATAAGTGCAACACCTGGAATCTGTTTCGAATTACACATATGTAGCATTCTTTCTTTATTAGTGTCAGATGCACCACCAGCATATAGTAACATACAAAGCTAAAATTAACACATGTAAATACAAAATAGAATACAAAGGGCTAGATGACATCCGCCCAATATTTAGCCACATCAACAGCATTTCCTGTGGGAAGGCATCTGGTTTCCGTCTTCCTGTCTGCCTTCACATTGTGTAAACAAAAGTCCTCTTTGTCTGCATGAGAGATAACACTGGATTTTGGGCATGCGTAGAATATGAGAAGATTTCTCCTTTCTTCTCCTTATTTGGGTTCTGACTTTCTGATTGGTTGTATGGGCCTTAAGTTTTGTTTCTGTTAAGTTTCGTTTCTGAGTTACTCTGCTGGAATAAAGAGAAGCCATGAGTATCCTTTGTAAAGCCAAAGACGGCAGTCGTGTTTTCTGTCTCTCTCTGTCTTTCCTTACTCTGAGCCTAATGAAGCTGGACTTCGTGGACTCTTAAGTTTCTATCTTAAAAGATCTGATGATATAAACTGCTGCTTCATGAGACTGAGTGAGAAGAGATCTTTACATGAATCAGATTCCTACAATTTCCTCTTGCTAACATAAGGTTATCTTCAGTGCATAGCAAGGAGCATTGTGTGCATTGTATCATAAGGGAGATAGTATGTACTTCTCCGCATTCACACAGGCTGTCATCTACAAGCAAACCCCACTTTCTCAGATTAACCTTTGATCTTCCTACCCTGGCACATATCATATATACTCAACTATAAGTCGTCCTGAATATAAGTCGAGCTACCTAATTTGGGCCTCTAAAACTAGGGAAGTAGATTGACCCGAGTATAAGTCATGTGGAAAATGCAGCAGCTGCAAGTGAGTTTCAAAAATTAAAATACATGAAAATATAAAATTAATTAATTTAGACATTTGTGTGGGTTTGGTTTTTACAGTAAAATTAGTGCTTTTTAAAAAATGTATGTTTGAATTTACACCACCTTGCTTTGGGACACTCGGGGGTTGTTGACCCGAGTATAAGTTGAGTCCCTTTTTGGACCTCATTTTGGGGGCTAAAAAAACTAGACTTAAACTCAAATATATAAGTAGTCTATTTAAAGCTTTCCACACAAACCATGGTTGTGCTTGGCTAGATGGTAGAGAACCATGTGATTCGGCCCAGTTATCTGTTAGTTGCTTGCTCACCTTCTATAGTTCCAAGACAGTCTGTGTAGCATGAATGAATGTCTTGATATCCATGTGTGTGTTGTTGTTGTTGGCCTAGAATGCTCTGGGAGCTATTAAAGCTGACATAATTTGGATGCTTTAGCATGGATATCAAGACATTCATTCATGCTACACAGATTGCCTTGGAACTATGGAAGGTGAGCAAGCAGATATATATACACACACACACACACACACACACACACACACACACACACACACACACACACACACACACACACACACACACACACACACACACATACACACACACACACACATACATACACCAAGGACTTTTGAGTATTTTTGGGAAATTATTGTTTAGAAGGCCCTTCTAATCTATGTCCCAAAGCTGTCAATTGTTTCTGTTGTGCATAAATCAAGCACGGAAGGCATTCTTCTTTTAGATAAGCAAAGCATCTTATGGGTCACCTTGAATCTTATCCAGAAGCTATGCTCCCCATTAAAATAAATCCTACATTGAGTGCCCTGCTCCAGCTGAATTGGTTTTGCAATTCACTATATAGAGTGAAGGACAAAGGACAAGGGAGAAGATGTACAATCAAAGAATAATAGAGTTGAAGGGCCTATGAAGCCATTGAGTCCAAACCAGTGCTCATTGCAGGAATCCTAGTTAAAATATATCTAAATCTGTTCTAAACACTAGAGGCAGTAAAAAAAAGTGAATGTGAACTAGAACTTTTGTTTTGAATAGTTAGTGACCTTCCTTCTTTTGCCCAATATGTACTCAAGACAAATTGTATGTTTTAAAAATGCAACTACTGCTCTTTCCAATTCAAAGTAATAAAATAATCTTCTTTTGAACCCCACCAATAAGGAAAACAACACAAATCATAAAGGGAAAACAGGTTTGTTTGTTTTTTCATTTATTTGCAAGAAATCTTAACATTGATAGTCCTGTGGGGTACTTTTTAATCCCAGTAACAATGAAATGCCTTCTGAGGGTAATTTTCCCCAATGGAGAGCCAATCTACCCAGGAGAAAATAAGAGCATATCATTTTTAAGGTAAAAGAAAGCACATTTCCTACACAGAGAGCACTGTGCTGGTTCTCCTATTTACTGCCCTAGTACAGAGGTGACATGGGATATATGATTTTTGGTGCTGTTCCATAGTGCCAATGTATATATTGTTTTTTAATGGTGCCAATAATCTTTGCCAGTTCTAAGATGACAAAAAAGTCCCTGGCCATATTTTACCCAAGATGGAAATATAGTTCAACCAGTGTTCTTGCCATACTGTGATCAACCTACAATCTGCAACCATGCAATGCCTCGCTTATTGTTTCATGAATTATGTAGTAAAGAAGTGTTCCTGTGAGAAGCAGTCGAAAAGTTTCTTTGTCTGCATCCTTCACTGGACATGGGCATCCCGACATGATATGTACAGTTACACTGCTGTGAATTGTGGATGTCTGTACCAGATTGTTTCATCAGTGCCTCTTATATTGCTGCTTGGTTCTTCCTAGTTAGCACAAAGGAAGTGGGTATGTTACCTTCCCACTCTTGGTCATCTGTTCCTTGGGCAACCATGGCCATAGTACCCATATCTCTTCTATGGGTACCTGATGGCATGTCTAGAGGTTACTCCTCAGCAGTGCGTGAGGAATTCTGTAGAGAACATTGCCTTCAGATTCTGAGCAGCTTGCAATAGCTAGCACAAGGTATTCATCTACAGATGCTCAGTGATAGGTTTGAGTAACTCTAAAATAGTTGAAGTATTTTATCATTTCATTGTTTGGCCAAAGAACACAAAACACAGAAATAGCTACAAGATTGCATAGAAGTAGACCATACAGCCAGTGACTCAATGGCAAGTGTTGGGCAGTGGTAAATAACCTGATTCCCTAAAGGGGCCAATGGCTATGGGCAGATGAGCCCCTTTAGGTGGGATGATGGTCTCCCTCAGTGTAGGAGATGCCACTGGAAACCATCATATTCGGCCCAACAGTGAAATGAGCAGAGGAGCAACCATGTCACTTTTCTGGTTCCCAATGGTCTTGGATGTGGAATAGGCCATGCCAGATGGACTGGCTGTGAAAGTGCACCTTGTTAATATCCTCAAGGCTGCGGCAGTCCATTGCCGTCCTGGTGTTATATCCTGTATGTCTCATTTCACTCTTCCCACTCTAGATCAAATCTATGCCACCAGGTGTTATAAGAAAGCTGTAAAGATTGCACAAGATAGTACGCACCCTGGAAATGATCTCTTTCAGCTTCTGCCTTCTAGAAGAAGGTATAGGGTCATAAAGACCAGGACCAGCCGCTTGAGAAATAGTTTCTACCCAAAAGCGGTTCTGGCTTTGAATGCAGTGCAATGCAGTCTATGAGGGAGCTTCTGTATATAGTTTTTAGAATTTAGGTTTTGTTGGGTTGATAAGTGTTTTTTTCCCCTAATCTCGTTGTTCTGTGCAGGACAATGACAATAAAGATGTATCTATCTATCTATCTATCTATCTATCTATCTATCTATCTATCTATCTATCTATCTATCTATCTATCTATCTATCCGTGCTGCAGGAGATGGCTCCATGATCACAGTATGTGGGTCACTTCATGGCAAGCTGGGATACACCTTATACAAATTCACGTCAATGGCATAGCTGGAACTGCATTAGAGTTGATTATGTTAAATGGGAAGACTATAAGTCCCATGTGCCAGTAATAAAAATGCAAAATTGGGATTTATTTCTGAAAGAAGAGTATATAATGAATTAATATAGGGTCTTGGCTTTTAATGTCCCTAAGAGGGACTTGCCCAAGTGATCTTAAGCTCTCTGTGACTCTGCCAAGTTATTAAACCATATGTTGGTCTCAACAATCAGGCTGCATATTGATTTAAATTGTATATCAATCTAAAGGTTTTAATCCATTATTTATTTATTTATTGAAATTGCATATTGATCTAAAATGTATTGCTCTTAACAAGTGAACTTTTCTTTGTTACTTTCCCTAAGAAAAAGGGGATTTGAAGCAGCAGGACAAGAGTAGTGGGTTTTTCTTTGTTCCATGTCTTTTCTAATAGGGACAAGAGGATTGATGCAGACATGACCCTTGTTGTTCCATGACCCTAATTAATATTAGACTTAGTGACATTTATGCATAGGAGCCAGAAACTAAACAGGAAACAATTTATGTCACTTAAAGCTTTTTAACAAATCAATGCAACTATTTGTAATTGCTTGTTTCACAAGATTAAAAGTGCTTAGGCCTGATCTTCGCCCGTGGTTTTGTGGCCAACATGACCTGGGCTTCTGTTATAAAACAGGAGTGTTGGTTATCAGCACCTATTTCCATCAAGTAATCCATATGGCTAATATTTCTGGAATTTTAATGTAGTTACAATTTATGGCCAATCAAATGTGGCTACCTAAATTGCTGTTGCTAGTAGACAGTTTAACTGTCTTTATTAATTACAGTATAATTTAATGTTTGAGTACAGGCACTTGTGTTGGTCATTTTTACAGCTAAAGCAGTTATGTGCCTTATGACGAACCATTTTAGCATTTTCAATGGAAATTTGCTAAAATGATGAGTGATAAAACCGTCAAACTGTGGTAAATAATGGTTATTGCGTTGAGTGGAATTAATCTTTGAAAGGACAGTTACCTTCAAATTAACATTAGAACTTGAAGACAAAATGGTTTTTCAGACTTCTGTGATTACATAAAGAGGGCTACAAGGTTTCCTCAAGTAAACAGGATGGCTGTCTTATATATAAAGAATTCCCATCAGCAGAAGATTAGCCAGACGTCTTTCAGTCAGAAATGTGTAGTTCAGGCTCTAGATTCAGATCCATCTGGCAATTCACAATATACTTCGAAGATGCTGAATCAAGCAACTTGGATTCATTCTGTGAAATGTGAGCTTAGACAGACATGGATCAAATGCTGCTTGCCAGAAACTCTCTAGATTGTGTGGAAGCTGATCTCTGTTTGACAGAGCAGAAGCATCTGTCTTCCACTTGCTCTGTTGAGACTGTATGATGTTGCAGAGAGAGTGGCACGGATCAGGGTTCTGGTGACAAGGAACAAAGTAAACCTTGGACATCTCCTATATCAGTAGTTCTCAACCTTTTAAAGCTGGAGGCTGGGTCATCCCTCAAACAGCTTCGGGGGCTGGATGGCCATTTTGCCCTTCCTCCACCCAGGGCCATAGCCAGGATTCTAGATTGGGGTGGTGGTGAAATTTTCTTCAGGAGGGGCAAAAAAATTTCAGGAAGGGCAACAATGTCACACTCACATATATAACATTGGCGTCATTGGGGGGGGAGTGGGCTGTTAGCTCAGGAGGGTTTTTGCCCCCTTGGCTCCCCTGGCTACAGCCCTGCCTCCACCACATGGCACTTCCTGGTGTGGTAGAGGTGGTGGTGGGCCACATGAAATGGCACCATGGACCACATCCAGCCTGTGGGCCACAGGTTGAGAATCCCTGTCCTGTAGCTTCAAACACCTAATGGGATCAGTATAGAACAACCCTCCAATTACAATAGAGCAGGGTTGGCCAACCTACAGTCCATGGGCCAGATCTGGCCAAAGGCAACAATTAATCTGGCCCATGGTGAGGCCATCAGTACCACTGCCACCACTACCACCAGAAGTGCCAAAATGCACCAAAAATACACTAGAAGTGCCAAAAATGTGCTGAAAACAGCCGACAATGCACTGAAAACAGCCAAACACGCACCAAAAAAAAATCCAAAAACATGCTACCCTCACTTCCACCACCACAGGAAGTTGCAGAAGTGGCAAAAACACCTGAAGATGTGCCATAAATGGAAGTGGCGGAAGCGATAAGAGGAACCATGCCTCCGGCCACTTAGGTGTCTGAGGGGGCATGGTCTGGCCTGTGGCATGAAAAGGTTGGCCACCCCGCAATAGGGAGTGGCATACTGCTTAAAAGAGTTACATCAGCCTGTTTCCCACACAATGGTTCTTGTGGCACATAGATGTACCCTACATGTAACACAGGGCTCTCATAATAAATGATGAAATGACATAATTAATGACAGGACTCAGTTTTTGTGAGTCCTGTAATCTTTTTGCAGGGGGGGAGCGCACACGGTGACAGTGGTGGCATTTTTGGCACTGTTTCCACAGTGTCTGCCACTTCTACTGGCAGCGGCAGACTCTGGGGACCATATCTGCTCCGTTGCGGTCTTCGTCCAAGGTCCCTCGTGGCACTACAGCCAGGAATGCATGCCTGGGTGCCCAGCGCATAACCAGGAAGTTCTAGAGAGGTGTATTTCCTGGCTATAGTACCACGGGGGGACTTTGGACAAAGACCGGAATGGAGCGGATAAGGTTCTGCAGCTGTCAGTAAAAGAAGCAGACACTGTGGAAACAGCATCAAAAACACCACCACCGCCTCCGCAGCGGTAAGTGATGAGTCGCGACTTCCAGTGGTGGGGGAAGGCACCATTTTACAGTCTAAAATGGCACTGGTGGTGAAAGCCAGGATGTAATTTTTGTAGAATTTGCTGTCGTAAATTGCAGTAAATATAAACCAGGGCAGCTGTAAGCTGGGGTTTTACTGTAATTACTTTTCCTTTAGGGTTGAGGGAGGGAGGAGAAAAGAGTGGCTTGAGTACTTAAAGGCTTGAATTGATTTGATTTCTTTTTCCTTTTAATCTAAAATTTGTCTGAATTTTCCTCAGAGCCATTTTGTGTGGTGAATTCAAGTTTCTTGCCTTCAGGAAAAAAATGGGATGGTTGTTTCCCATTATTAATACAATGAAAGGAATTGTTCAGACTCTGAGGAGAATCTATGGTGCACATTGGGAATCTTTTTAAGTGATCAAAAACAATTACTATTTAGCTTCAGATGGTACAGACATACAGCACGTTTATATGGAGATAGATGAGGTTGTGCAATGAGGAGTGTGAGGTTAGGGTTCATGTTTCTTTGGAATAAGTGGCTTTAATATAACCTAATGACTTGATTGAGTCTGAGATCTCATATTTTGTGTAAACCAAGCTCCTGATTCAAAGCTATGTGTACACATCGGCGGACTTCAGACAGTCTGGCTCTCTGCTCACATACATTGTATACTGAGGATTTATCAGATCTTGCCCTAACACCATGGCTCAGGGATTTTGTTTTGGAAGGCACAAATTGCATTCCAGCCATAAACATAGTTAAAGCTCGGGAATACTGTAAAAAGAGAAAGTGGCACTCAGGATATGCAACTCCTCTTTATGTTACATTAAATTAACGGCTTAGTTTACCTCTGTAATTTCTGTGTCATCTCTGTGTCTTGTGAAGATACTTTTGTATTGGCCAATCAATACAAAATACGATTAGATGCATCGGTTTGATTCTCCTCATTTTTACCCACAAAAGTAACAATGTAAACATTACTGAGTTAATAATAAATAATAATTGTGTGCCATCAGGTCAATTTTTGCTGCACAAAAGGCTGGCTCTTTTCTCAGGATGCACAGTGGGAAATCGAACTCCAAAACTTTGGCTCAGATTCCTTACTCCCTGAACTATTCAGCCAACTAATGCTAAGGTATCATTTCTAGCCCAGTGGTTTAGGGATATGCTTGTGGGCAAAATGTAGATTGACTCAGTTGTCATGTGATTAGTAAAGAGACATTGTTCCCATTTTTGGTCTGTGATAATTGATGAGGAGGCTTGCCATTCTCAGGGTGCTCTCAGAAGGAGGGAATGGTAAACCACTGCTCAGTATTCTCTACCTAGAAAAGCTTGGAAAGGGTCACCATAAGTCAGAACTGACTTGGCAGCACACAGTTATTATTATTCTTTCTATGCTATGGGGAAGGATCATACTCCTGTTGGCATAATGTGGATTCACTTGGTTCCTGTGTGGTTAATACAGATACTGTCTATTGTTCCACTGCTGCCCTGTGATAAGTAATGGAGGTGATTGCCATGAGTATTGTCAAAGTATGGTATTTTGCATGTGTAGAGTGTTGAAATAATCAAAGGGGTATAGAAAAATTAACCTCCAAAATAAAAGTGCTGTTAAACTGAGGCTTGAACAATAGTTTACACAAGTCATTACAAAAATAATTTGCTAGCCAAGCAAGATAACTGCACCATAACATTACTGACAATTTAATGTGTGTTGCAAACGATAGTAAAGGTAAATATTTCCCTTGCTCGAAAGCCAGTCGTATCCGACTCTAGAGTTCAGTGCTCATCTCAGTTTCAAAGCCGAAGAGCCAGTGTTGTCTGCTTCTGCAGACGTTTCTGTGGTCATGTGGCAGGCATGACTAGACACCGGAGCACACTGTTACCTCCTCACCGGAGTGGCCCCTATTTATCTACTTGCAATTTCTTGCTTTCTAACTGCTAGGCTGGCAGGAGCTAGGACAAAGACGGGAGCTCATTCTGTCCTGCAGTACTTGAGAATTGAACTGCTGACCTTATGCCTCCCAGTCAGCGTCTTAGCCTCTTAGCATAAACAAAGGATGTAATTTTTATAACTTGCACTCTCTTTGCTATTTGTTGTTGTTGTTGTTAAGTCGCACAGTCGATTCCGACCTTTTGCGACCCCATGGACCATTTTCCTCAAGGTACCTCTGTCCTCCACCATCCTCCTCAGCCCGACCAGCTCTGTGCCCATTGCGTCCGCAATACCATCTATCCATCTCATCTTTGGACGCCCCTTCTTCTCTTGCCCTCCACCTTTCCCAGCATCAAGGCCTTCTCAAGTGAGTCCTCCCTTCTCATTTGATATCCAAAGTACTTTAGCTTCATCTGGTGCGAACTGGTGCGAACCTGCTGATGCCCACCACTGCCCCTACTTCTGAACTCAAAAATAAGGATGATTACTCAGGACTTTGGACCAGTCTCTGAATAGCAGAGGTTCTGTGTCTCCTTTATGCACCTTGGACAGTAGCTGAATCTGTAATAAAGGAGGTTGTAGGGCAGGGGTGAACAAAGAAGCAAATGAAAATGACAGATTTTATCCAGAAGCAGGGATCAACTACGCCTAGGGAGAAGGAGGATTTGGCAACCCCTTTCGAAGTGTCTGTTTATCAAATATGTCCAAAGTAAGGAGCAGTTATTGGAATGCAGTCATCTAAATAGCAGTATGAGTGTGAACTTTGGTAAACAAAGAATGGGAAACGTTTTTTCCTTCCTTGTTATTCCTCCTGAGGTATATGTGTGGAATAACAAGAGTGAAATGTTTGGTGAGATGAAGCATGTCCATCAAACTATGGAAACTGCCTCTCCTAGGGGTGTAATCCAGGAAGCTGATGGAAGAAACACTGCAACATACAATTGATAAACCTGTATCAGCAGAAAACATGGGTAATTTTGCAACCTGTGATGTTATACTGAGAGTTAAATATTTAGTGAAGGAAATGAAATTACAATTGGGAGTAGCAGTGGAATTATTTTAGGTTAGGGTTAAGCTTCACTCAAAGGATGTAATGGGTCTAAGTAAGAAAGAAAACCCTTTATTTTGGGAAGATAGAAGCAATACAATCTTTCTTCCAATGCTGTTGACAGAATAGCTAGCCTTTCCCTCAAGGAGCTGTTACTGTATATAAGTCAGCATGTGTTGGGTCCCTCTCTGCCTATGACTACAGACATTGCTGATAGTGATGATGTTTCTCAGCATGCTATTAATAACACTGAAGCTTCTTCTTCTTTCATGTCTAGGCTAAAACATCCAAAGAAGATGCAAGAATAGTAAAGGTAAAAAGCACATGATAAAAGAAAATATATTGCAACATCTAAAAGTAACATCCAGTGTTAGAACAAACAAAAAAACAAAAAAACCCAACTAATAAAGGGGAAATAATGGCAATACATTTTTAGTAAAAAGAAGTATGAATTTTAACTCTCTTTTTAAGGTGATAAATACAATAGATGTTGGTAAAAAAAAGCTAAATGTGACAAAGTGAAACTACAGCAGAGAAAAGTAATAGCTAAATAAATAGAAGAGAAGGATCAGCTGTATAGTAAAACAGCAATAAAGAAGAAAGTAGTAAACCAGTAGTAAACCAGTACACTGGTTTAATATGCTGAGAGACCCAAAGTTCTCACTACAGGCAGTGGTGGGCTCCAAAGAAAATTACTGCCACACTGTGGGTGTGGTGTGATGGGCGTGGCCAGGGGAAAAGCCCTGCATTGCACCCGAATTAGGACTACTTTATTTCAAAACTTGGATGGGCAGGGCCAGCCAGAATTTCTGCTACCGGTTCTGGCAAACTGGTGCGAACCTGCTGATGCCCACCACTGACTACAGGTATGAAGACAACTAATAATGGAACTGATGAAGGTAATCCAATTTCAGTCTTGATTCAAGACAGGCATACACCGTTTAGATTTAGAAAGCAGAAAAAAGAAGGTATAAATACAGTAAAACCTCACGATACGAAATTAATCTGTTCCTCAGGGTTCTTCGTATCTCAAAGTTTTCTTATCTCGAAGCACAGTGTCCCATAGGAATGCTTGGGAAACCAATCAATTAATTCCAGAGGTCTGAAAACAGCCTTTTTTCCTAGGGGGAGGGCTTGGGGGTCTGTGCTGCTTCCCACGGCAGGATAGGGTTCTGGGTGAATCCACTCCATTTTGGGAATTTTCCGTTGTGTCTTCACTTTGTTTTTGGAACCTAGACGCAGGGGTGGGGGTGGGCGGGCACGGAACTTCCTGGTTCTTTTGAACTTCACTTCCCAGAAGCCTATGCACAGACAGAAGCTCTGATTAACCAAGTTATAGGAAGTCCCCACCCCACCCCCACCCCGCTTCTAGTTTCCAAAAACAAAGTGAAGACACCATGGAAAATTCCCAAAATCGAGCTGATTGACTCAGGACCCTGTCGTGCTGCCAAGGGGTGAGGTACAGACCTTGACCACCCAAAAGAATGTGCATTCTGGAGATCAGAAATCTGTACATATGTCCAATAATAATAATAATAATAATAATAATAATAATAATAATAATAATAATAATAATAATAATAATAATAATAATAATAATAATAATAATAATAATAATAATAATAATAATAATAATAATAATAATAATAATAATAATAATAATAATAATAATAATAATAATAATAATGACCCAAAGGATTATTATTATTATTTGCATTGTTTGCCTATAATTACAATTAGAAAGACTAGTTCCTGCCTCAGCTATCACCTTACACTATTAGCCTGTGTTAAGGTCTTTGTTTTGCTCTGGTCTTCTCTCTCTTGCTTACTGTCTTGGAAGAGGAAAGATATCTTTTTGAGCACCTCCATCATCAAGGCCACATGGCTAGAAGAAAGTATTTACTTCTTTCTAAACCAACTTCATCAAGACTCCTGAACATATGTATCTTCTGCCCCCATTTTGTGAGTAAATAATATTTTTCTCTCTCAAGTATCTAGTCCAAGTGTGTTTATTAGCTGGGCTAGAAAGTGGTGAACTGGGAGACTTAATTTAATTTAATTTAATTTTCAAACTTCTACGCCACCAACTCAAGAGAACCTGACTCACGGCAGCATACATCAATTCTAAAAACATATATAACAGATTTAAAAAAACATTATCCCACCCACCCCACTGACTTGTATATAAACACAAAATTGCCTAAAACCTGCCCCGCTTTACTGTGCTGCTGCTACAAATAACACTAACAGGATGCCTATTGCTAGGAATCAGTGATAAAAGGTGGTCCAAAACAGATAAAGGATAAGGAAGTTAACTATAATTGGAGAGAACAGATCAAGCTTGAAGGTGGGACTCAATGGCAGAATATACACTGGCAAGATGTGAGGCTAGATGGTGCAGAATGTAATTTTATTAAATTTATTTCTTGGAATATTTCAGGATGGTTCAATAAGTTGATGGATAAGAAGCATTATAAAACACATTAAACAATTCCACATAATTTGCTTTCAAGAAACCTGGACAAATGACATTTCCAAGCAAGGGTTTTCTTCCTATTTTCACTCTGCTGTTACAGTTAACAGTGAATGGAGAAATAAAGGTGGGATGGCATTTTGTATATCAACAAGTTTAAATGTGAAAGTAAAAGTGCTTTTTGTACTCTCCCTGTATTTTCAGGCAGTCCATCTATGTAGCCTTGCTAACATGCTAGTACAATATGCTGAGAGACCTAGAGTGCTTACCACTAATATGAATACAGCTAATAATGGAACTGATGATAATCCAATTAAAGGCCCATATAAGCTTATAGAATGTGACCTAAAATGATATTTTCAGTATAATTTTCACCCTGCCCCTCCACCAGACTCTTCCCTCAGCTGGCCTGGCCTTGAAAGAATGAAGAAGAGCTGAGTCACACGGCCGGCTAGCCATAAGAACGCTGACACCAACGACGCCACCACTGGACTCTTCCCTAGTCCAGGCCGGCTTTGAGGGAATGAAAAACAGCTGAGCAGCGCAGCCGGCCGTCCATAAGAATGCCAACGCCAACACTGACACCACCACCACCACCGGACTCTTCCCTCGGCCGGGCTGGCTCGAGGGAATGAAGGACAGCTGAGTGGTGCGGCCGGCTGGCCATAAGAATGATGCCAAAGTCAATGCCACCACTGGACTCTTCCCTCGGCCGGGCCAGCCTTTAGGGAATGAAGAACAGCTGAGCAGTTGGCTGGTCAGCCATAAGAACGCTGCCACCACCGCCACCAGACTCTTCCCTTAGCCGGCTCAGCCTTAGGGAATGAAGAACAGCTGAGTGGCACAGCCAGCAGGCCATACGAATGCCGCTGACACCGATGCCACCACCAGACTCTTCCCTCAGCCGGGCCAGCCTTGAGGGAATGAAGAACACCTGAGTGGCACAGCCAGCCAGCCATAAGGACGCTGACGCTGCCGACGCCACCACCAGACTCTTCCCTCGGCTGGGCTGGCCTTGAGGGAAATGGGAACAGCTGTGCGGCGTGGCCAGCTGGCCAGAAGAACGCCGCCGATGCCACTGCTGCCGGACTTTTTCCCTATGCCTTTCAGCCTGGAGGGAAGCGGATAAGTATGAGTTTTTGCAATTTATTTTTCTTTTTTTCTCCCCTGTGTATTGCTGTGAAATGTGTATTGCCCTTGAAATGTGTATTGCTCTTGAAATGTTTTTTATTGTGATAATGGGATACTTTGTAACTATAATTTGTGATACTCTTTCTCTTTTTTAGCCGCCCAGAGTTGCATTGCGAGTGGGGCGGCATACAAGTTGAAATATAATAATAATAATAATAATAATAATAATAATAATAATAATAATAATAATAATAATAATAATAATAATAATAATAATAATAATAATAATAATAATAATAATAATAATAATAATAATAATAATAATAATAATAATATCTTGATATTGAACTGCAGTGGCTCAAGTGACTAAGATATTGACTGGGAGGCGGAAGGTCAGCAGTTCGATTTCCGAGTACTGCAGGACAGAATGAGCTCCCATCTTTGTCCCAGCTCCTGCCAACCTAGCAGTTCAAAAGCAAGAAATTGCAAGTAGATAAATAGGGACCACTTTGGTGGGAAGATAACAGTGTTCTGTGCACTCGGGTGTCTAGTCATGCCTGCCACATGACCCGGAAACATCTGCAGAAGCAGACAGCGCTGGCTCTTCAGCTTTATTTCAGAACGGATAAATTGGTTTTCAATGCATTCCTATGGGAAACCATGTTTCAGCAAACAAATTTTGGTTTTCAATGCATTACTTTGTGAAATTGCATTCAATCCATTCCTATGGGAAATTCGCTTTACAATTTTTTTGTAGTACAAAAGGTCCCGGACAACACATTAAATTTGTTAACTGAGGTTCTATTGAACTTTTATTTCTATTTATGTTTCAATTGCTAGTTGTCATTATATGATGAAAGTGGTTAAATCAACAATAAAGGCATTCATTCAAGTTTAGGGAGGTTGGCAACATATGCATGGCAACACAACACAATGCAATTCCACAGGATGCTGCAACACACACACACACACACACACACACACACACACACACACACTCTGGAGCTAGATAGCAGCAGAAGCTATAGACAAGAAGATATGCATTTGTCTCCTTAGATTCATACTGACATAGCTGGGCAAGCATTTAAAGAAATATTTTGTGTGTGTTATTATAATATGCTTTAAGGTAAAGTTTCTCATAGTTACAATTCATACTTATAACACATACTTATTAAACGTTCTTTTAAAATGATCTGTTTTAGAGATGTATTCTTTGACTTTTCAAATTGTGTTTAGGCTATTATCCCCTGCCTTCTTTTTGGTATTTTCATTGTACATTTTATGCTCTCATATTTTAGATTGAATTCTGACATAAGTATTTGCTTTCATAACTTAGAAGTATTTTTGTACTTATAGAACTTAGAAGCAATATAGATGAATAAAGATTGTAGACATAGACAAGCTGATGTTGCATGGAAGCATTGCAACACTGAAAAGACTTTTATCTTGATATCTAGATGAATTTTTGGCATGCTTGGGAATGATTGTCTGAGTCCATTCTGGAATTAACTCTTTATCTGGATAAATGCAAGCTATGATGAACACATTCTTCTGAATTTTCCCTAGAAGACAATAAAGTTCTGTAGGGTTTCTGGGTCAGTGCTAAGCCTCCAGACTCTCTGACAGTTTGCTATTATTTTGTCTCCTTCTCAGTATTGGTTGATGGGAATAGCTACTGTCTTGGTTAAGCTTCATTGGTGTTACAACAGCACAAGGGATTACCAAAAACAGTAGGATAGGATTGATCTTCCAGATTCAGGACCAAGGTAGCAAAAAGAAATAGAGGGAAAAGTAAATATTGAAATTAATTCTGCTTGTAATGATTTTAAAGTGAGCCAAAAAAGCAACATGGTATTCTACAACCCAGCATTACACAACATGATACGACAATCTGAAGATGTTAAGTTGGTGCTTCATTAGTTGAAAATTGTGTTTTGAGTCTTCAGGAGCAATCATTTTTGATTTTCCTTAGCTCATTCTGCATCATTTCAATTATGCAAAGGATCTACAAGCTAGTTATGCATCCCCTTTAGTCAATGAAAAATGAAGTTTTATTCCCAGGGACATTGCTGAAATCTCTAACGGAATTCAGTTTGGCTTGGTTCATATGCTAATGTTTTCAGCATCCTGCTGTTCAGTCAGTTATTCACAGATTTTTCTGGTCTTGAAATAGGGAGGGGAAATGCGATTCTCTCCACCACCCTAAACATTTTGCTGAATCCACTGCCAACACTGTTAACCATCATGAACCAGGATAAGAGTATTTTCACTGAGTGCATTATGGGGTATTTCCTCACATCATTCAAATTCCAGTGTCATGAAGATTAGCAATAGAGTTAGTGGTAGAGTTAATGTCAAGGTTGTAATGGCTTAAATATATACATCTTGTATGTTCTGCAGCTTCTGAAAATTCCACCTCCCTCTCCAATGAGGCCATCTTACTGACAGTGACAAAATGGCATAGAACAATTTTTTGTGTGTAATTGCTTTTTTTAAAAAATGCCTCAGAGCCAGAGAAAGACAGAAGGGGAGAAGAGGAGGAAGGAGGAGATGTTGAGTTGTTGTTGGTGATGTGTTTTTTTTTGTTGTTGTTTTTTTTTGGGGGGGGGGATTGTCCAAGACAATTTTCTATACAATGGTTCTTGACATTGCCTACAACTCATCAGGTGATAATGTCAGAGAATGCTTACACTGTGGAGTCTAGTTCTATGTGTATTGTACAACAGAACATGATTTTATGGGACTAAAATATCCCATTCTGGTGGACGAGGGTTCAATAAGTATAGCATCTGGACCAATATAACCTTGGGTCAGTTTCACAAAATTAATCATATCAAGAAAGGAGAGAGAAGGACAGCATAAGGCCTGGTAACTAGGCCTGTACAGAAAGGTTATGTTTTGGCCAAAGAAGAGAAGATAAACAGGAGGTGTGATAGTGGTCTTCAAATACCTAATAGAATAATGGAGTTGTCCTCCTCTGAACTTGTTTGTTTGTTGGCATCCTTCTCAAATTATGGTGTCCAGAATTGGAGACAGTATTCAAAATGAGGTCTAACTAGTGCCAAATAGAAGGGGACTAGTACTTTGTAGAATTTGGAAACAATACCTCCATTAATACAGCTTATAATAGCATTTGCTTTAGTTTATATACAACAATCTGAAGATCCTTCTCATTCATAGTATTACTGAGCTATATACAGTAATCTGCTCCAGAATTTTCCCTGGGATTGATGTCAAGCTGACTGAGCTGTAGTTCTCAGGTTCCCCTTTTTGAAGATAAGTACAGTACAACAATAGCCCTCCTCTAATCATCCAGCCTTTCACCCATCCTCCAGGATTTCAAGAAAATAAGTGTTTCTGAGAGTGGTTCAATCAGTTCCACCAATACTCTTGGATGCAATTCATCCAGCCTTGGAAAACTGAAATTGTTCGAATAAGGCATCCCTGTTTATAAATCTCAAGCTTCAGTCCTGCCCCATTCATTTGAGGCTAGAGGATCATAGATTTACTTTGGGGAGAAGACAGAACTAAAATTAGAATTAAGTATTTCTGTCTTTTTGTGTGTGTCACCTGTTACCACTTCTCTATCCCCACTGAGAGTAGCTGAGCTACTATTTATTTCCTATATCTTTTGCTATGCATGTTCCTGAGGCATGCTTCTTCATTGCTTTTAGTGATTTTTGCTACCCTCAGTTCATTCTCAGTTTTTTGCCTCCCTATTGCCATGTGTGCAATTCTTTTATTTATTTATTTATTATTTCAATTTCTATACCGTCCACTTGGCCAAGGCCAACTCAGGGCGGTTTACAATCATAATAAAAACATGATTAAAAACTGCTTAAATACTACCCTCCCCCTAAAAAAGGGTGCAGGGACTGAGGGGGCCGGAATTTCACTATACCAGCCACTCAATGGAAGTCACCCTTCCACCTGCACCCCATACTTGGCCTGCCAGCCAGGTTTTAAGTTCTTTTCTGAAAGGCAGCAATTCCGTCTGGAGACATAGCTCTGTTGGTAAGAGGTTCCATAGTGCCGGTGCAGACACAGAGAAGGCCCACCTTCTTGTGCTAGAGAGGCGAGCCCCTCTAGCGGGATGGTACAATAAGAGAGCCCCTCCGGTCCACCCTGGTTGGACGGACAGACATCCTTAGGGCGACGCAGTCTCTTAGGTAGCCTGGCCTACTGTCATGTAGGGCTTTAAAGGTCAAAACAAGCACCTTGAATTGTACTCGGAGACAAACTGGTAACCAGTGCAGCTCCTGAAGCAGTGGCGAGGCATGGGCATAACGTCCACACCCCATCACCACCTTGGCCACCGCATTCTGGACCAGCTGTAATTCTTTGCTACTTTTGTGGCCTAGCCTTCCTTCCACTTGCTATGCATGTCTTTTTAAATTTTATTTTCAGGTCCACTCTGAGCTTTTTGTAAAACCACATTGGTCTTTTATTTATTTTTTGCTCTCTTCCTTTTTTATTTTTGGAGTTGTTTGTACTTGTGCCTTTAGAATTTCCTTTTTAAGAAACACCCACCCATTTTGGATTCGTTTTCTTATTGGGTTCTCCTGCCATGGCACATTATCATTGCTCTGAGTTTACCAAAATGGGCTTTCATAAACTCCAATGTACACATGTGGCTATACTCTACTTTTGTTTTCTTTGAAATCAAGAATTCAAGTAGAACATAATCACTTTCCCCAAGAGTTCCCTTACTGCAACTTCTCCCATTAAGTCTCTATTGAGACTTAATTATCAAGGATAATTATTCCTCTAGTTGCTTTTTCATTTTTAAAAAAATGAGAAAACCAGTAATTTCGTTGAATGGTTAAATTTGAGAGAAATTGCCTCTCACCAGATATCAGAATAATTAAAACCACTCGTTACTACTACATTGTGTTTCTTTGAAATTCCCACAATTTGTTTTTCTTCTTCTTGATTGGGTTCTATTCCAGTCATTGGAGTCATACACCAAATTTCATTTATCTCTATTGAGTCATATTTATCCTCCTGAAATAAAATTCCCGTTCTTCTTGTTTGTTTCCCATACGAACGGCATTTGTATATACCTGTATATACATTGGAGGTTGTGTGATATGTGGCCTGCTTACCTTCCAGCATTTTAATGAAGACTATTATTGGGCCCCACTAGCACTGTTCTCTCTATTCCTTTGCATTAGTTTCCATCTGTCTTCCCCTCAGAGTTTCAGGGCCATAGCCAGGATTCTAGATTTTGGGGGTCAAAATTTTTTCCAGGAGGGGCAAAAAATTTCCAAGAGGGGCAACAATGTCACACAAACATACATAACATTTCTATTCCCCTTTTGCTGAGACTATTTAAACTATTTAAGTTTCAACCCCACCGAGTAGGGAGTCTCCTACTAAAGCTACTCTTTATTTTGCAGAGAGTGGTTCCCAGAAGCAGAAGTAAAACACGCCTGTACAGACGCATTTTACTTCTGCTTCTGGGAGCGACAAGGGCAGCGCAGGCTGGATGAATCACAGTAAACCCATGCGTCTGGATTCACAGGGTGCTTGGGCTTCTGGAAATTGAAGTCCAAGAACATCTGGAGTGCTAAGGTTCGCCATCACAGTCATAGCCTTAAGTGTGGTCACTCGCTGCTCTAGTTCTCTCATGTTTTCTTTCAACGGTGCTACTATTTTGCACTTGTGGTTGGTACATGATGTGTTGTTCTCAGGAACAAAGAAAATGTTATACACATTTTTCAGGTCACCACCACATAAATGTCTCTTCCCTCCATAATCCCTTTCTAAATCATGCCAGCAGGACTTCAGTCTTTATATAGAGCCTACCAGCTAGCAGGCAAAACAAACCCAAGCAGAATAGATTTAGCATTGCTGAAATAGTGGTGCTCTCAAGTTCTTTACTGGACTTTGCTAGATTCAAAGGGAGCACTATAAAATTGCCTATTAACTGCAAATCATTTAGGGGGCTAATCAATTTAGAGTCAAGTAGAAATGACACCCATCCCACAGATATTTTCTTTTTGTAGCCATCATTTTTGGCAAGTTTTCACATGACACCACTTCTTCTTCTTTCATGTCTAGGCCAGATGTCAAACTGCAAAAATGAAGGCGCCTTCTGGTGAGTTCATTCTGCAGTTCCCTTCGCCTGACCTAGTGTGAGAAAGATTAGCCGGAAACACAGGTTGCCGTTACCAGGGTAAGCCCAATTATGGTTCAAAAATACCACAATCTTCAAGGAGGCTCTTACCACTGGAAAGATATAAATAGCTGTCATTGCCTTATCTTTGTAACCATTCACTGGGGAGTACTTTGACTAGATTGGTATTTCCCAAACTTTGGTTTTTGGATTTTAATTCCCAGAAGCCTAAGTCAATTCCGCAAAACACTGATCAGCCAATCTACTGACTTGGGCTTCAGGGAATTCAAGTTCCGGGGTGGTAGTGGTGGTGTCCCTGGGCCCCATGTTGAGAACCACTGATCTAGCTCTAACAAGTAAGTTTTTGTGAGGAGGTGAGTGGAATTAGTAGTGGCTGCTAGAGATGTGTAGTGTTTTAAAATATATATGTATAGTAAAGGTAAAGGTTTCCCTTGCTCAAAAGCCAGTTGTATCCGACTCTAGGGTTCAGTGCTCAATTTTGTTTCAAAGCTGAAGAGCCAGCGCTGTCTGCTTCTGCAGATGTTTCCGTGGTCATGTGGCAGGCATGACTAGACACTGGAGCGCACGGAACACTGTTACCTTCCCACCGAAGTGGTCCCTATTTATCGAACTGCTAGGTTGGCAGGAGCTGGGACAAAGACGGGAGCTCATTCCGTCCTGCAGTACTCGGGAATCGAACTGCTGACCTTTCGCCTCCCAGTCAGCGTCTTAGCCACTTGAGCCATTGCACTGTATAATCAGGGATATTAGTAAAATTATGGGCCTTTTTGGAGTAAGCAAATAGCTTCTCATTGACCACTGGGCATAGCAACACACTTAATTGATTCTTTAGTTTTCATCTGGTATTAATGAATATAATTTTTGAACTGAGGAAAGTGGAAATCAGAACAATACACAGTTTTGATATTCTGTACCACTGGCAGAAGGGGAGCTGGTGAGTGGTAGCTGAACTATTCCATAAAGCTCCAAGATTTCCTCTGGCTATTCCAGCCCTAGAGAGGCTGCAGACTGGGGTCACTACACACTGCATATTCCCTTGCAGCTACTGAACCAGCGATTAAGAAGGGGGAAAGTGTCATTGACTATGCTTTAGTAAAGGTATCCCTTGCTCGACTCTAGGGTTTAGTGCTTATCTCCATTTACAGCCAAAGAGCCAGTGCTGCCTTTGTCTGCAGACATTTCCATGGTCATGTGGCAGGCATGACTAGACACCGGAGAGCATGGGATGCAGTAACCTTCCCACTGAAGCGGTATTTATTTTGTTGTTGTTCAGTCGCATAGTCAATTCCGACCCTTTGCAACCCCATGGACCATTTTCCTCCAGGCACCTCTGTCCTCCACCATCCTCCTCAGCTCGCCCAGTTCTGTGCCCATGGTGTCTACAATACCATTTAGCCATCTCATCTTTGGACGCCCCCTTCTTCTCTTGCCCTCTACCTTTCCCAGCATCAAAGCCTTCTCAAGTGAGTCCTCCCTTCTCATTTGATGTCCAAAGTACTTTAGCTTCATCTTCACTATTTGTCCCTCCAATGAACAGTCAGGATTGATTTCTTCCAGTATTGACCTATTTGTTCTCTTTGCTATCCAAGGGACTCTCAGAACTCTCCTCCAACACCACATCTCAAATTGTTGATGTTTCTCCCAACAATTTTGATCCCATATTGTGATTCTGCAGTTCCCATCGCCTGACCTAGTGTGAGAAAGATTAGCCGGAAACACAAGGTTGCCGTTACCAGGGTAAGCCCAATTGTGGTTCAAAAATACCACAATCTTCAAGGAGGCTCTTACCACTGGAAAGATATCAATAGCTGTCATTGCCTTATCTTTGTAACCCTTCATTGGGGAATACTTTGTCAAACTTGTCAATTTGTTATTTGTTATTGTAATAACAGGCAAGTTTGGCCTGAGAACACAAAACGAAGCAGCGCAAAGACTGATAGAGTTCTGCCAAGATAACACACTAGTCATAGCAAACACCCTTTTCCAGCAACACAAGAGGAGACTCTACACATGGACATCACCAGATGGCCAACATCGAAACAAAATTGACTACATACTCTGCAGCCAAAGATGGAGAACCTCCATACTGTCAGCAAAAACAAGACCTGGAGCGGACTTTGGCTCAGATCACAATCTACTGATTGCAAAATTCAGGCTCAGGCTGAAGAAAATAGGGAAAACTAATAGGCCGGATAGATATGATCTAGACAACATACCCAAGGAATACACGGTGGAGGTGAGGAACAGATTCAATGGTCTGGTCCAGATAGACAGAGTACCAGAAGAACTATGGACAGAAATGAGAGACATTATGCAGGAGGCAGCAAGGAAAACTATACCAAAAGAAAAGAAGCACAACAAAGCAAAGTGGTTGTCGGACAAGGCTCTTAAATAGCACAGGAAAGAAGGAACGCAAAAGGCAAAGGAGAAAGGATAAAATACAATCACTTAAATAATTTCAAAGAAAAGCAAGGAGAGATAAGGAAACCTACCTAAATGAACAGTGCAAAGAAATAGAGGAAAACAACACAAGAGGCAGGACTAGAGATCTCTTTTAAAAAAATTGGGGAAGTCAAGGGAACATTCAAAGCAAAAAATGACCACGATAAAAGGCAAAGATGGCAAAGAGTTAGCGGATGCAGAAGAGATAAAGAAAAGATGGAAATAGTACATAGAGGAACTTTACAAAAAAGACCTAAACACTCCGGATAATAACAATGAGGGGGAAATTGAACTTGAACCAGGCATCCTAGAGAGTGATGTCAGAAAGGCCCTAAAAAGCACGGCAAATAACAAAGCCAGTGGAGATGATGGTATCCCAGTTGAATTCTTCAAAGCCCTAAAAGATGATGGAATCAAGCTACTACATGCTATATGCCAGCAGATTTGGAAAACGAAACAGTGGCCACAGGATTGGAAAAGATCAGTATACGTCCCAATCCCAAAAAAGGGCAATGCCAAAGAAATGTTCAAATTATCGAACAATTGCGCTCATCCCACAAGCTAGCAAAGTGATGCTCAAGATAATACAGGATAGACTGCAGCAGTATGTAGAAAGAGAACTACCAGAGGTGCAAGCTGGGTTCAGAAAAGGCAGGGGGACCACATTGCCAACATACGTTAGATCATGGAGAAAACAAAGGAATACCAGAAACAAGCTTACTTCTGTTTCATTGACTACACCAAGGCCTTTGATTGTGTGGACCACTATAAAATGTGGCAAGTAATTAAAGAGATGGGAATACCAGAACACCTCATATGTCTCATGAGAAATCTGTACATGAGTCAAGAAGCAACAGTTAGGACAGAGTATGGAATGACAGAGTGGTTTGGAATAGGAAAAGGAGTAAGACAAGGCTGCATTTTGTCACCCTGCTTATTCAACTCATACACAGAGAACATAATGCGCAATGCAGGGATGGAGGAATCACAATATGGGATCAAAATTGCTGGGAGAAACATCAACAATTTGAGATATGCAGATGATACCACCCTAATTGCAGAAAGTGAAGAAGACCTAAAGAAGCTCCTGATTAGATTGAAAGAAAAGAGTGCAAAAGCTGGCCTGAGACTCAATATCAAGAAAACCAAGATAATGGCAACAGGCCATATCAGTCCCTGGAAAATAGATGGGGAAGAAGTAGAAGCAGTAACAGATTTTACTTTCTTAGGATCCAAGATCTCTGCAGATGGAGATTGCAGCCATGAAATAAAAAGGCGACTGATACTTGGGAGACAAGCGATGAAAAACCTGGGGAACATAGTGAAAAGTAGAGACATCTCACTGCAAACAAAGGTCCGCATAGTCAAAGCAATGGTATTTCTGGTGGTAATGTATGGCTGTGAGAGCTGGACCATTAGAAAGGCTGAACGCAGAAAAATAGATGCCTTTGAGATGTGGTGCTGGAGGAGAGTTTTGAGAGTCCCTTGGACAGCAAGGAGAACAAATAGGTCAATATTAGAAGAGATTAGCCCTGAGTGCTCCTTAGAAGGACAAATAACAAAGCTGAAGCTGAAGTATTTTGGACAAATGAGAATAGAGGATTCACTTGAGAAGGCCTTGATGCTGGGGAAAGTGGAGGGCAAAAGAAGAAGGGGGCGGCCAAAGATGAGATGGCTAGATGGTATTGTAGATACAATGGGCACGGGGCTGTGTGGACTAAGGAGGATGGTGGAGGACAGGGAGAGCCTGGAGAGCGATGGTCCATGGGGTTGCAAAGAGTCGGAATCGACTGTGCGACTGAACAACAAATTGTGATTCTTCCATCCCTGCATTGCACATTATGTGCTGTGTAAAAGTTGAATAAGCAGGGTGATAAAATGCAACCTTGTCTTACTCCTTTTCCTATTCCAAACCACTCTATCATTCCGTGCTCTGTCCTAACTGTTGCCTCTTGGTTTGTGTACAGATTTCTCATGAGGCATATGAGGTGTTTTGGTATTCCCATCTCTTTAATTACTTGCCACATTTTGTTGTGGTCCACACAATCAAAAGCCTTGGTGTAGTCAATAAAACAAAAGCTGGGACAGAGATGGGAGCTCATGCCATCGTGCAGCACTCAGGTCTCGAACTGCTGACCTTCAACCCATCAAGTTCAGTGTCTTAACCACCAAGCCACTGCAGACTATATTTCAGTATGTGCTGATGCTGCAAAAAGCCCCACTATGTCTTCCCACTTCATGTGCCCTGAGTAGCTTTGCTATGTCACAAGATGCAAGAGAGCACATAGATGCATGCAGAGAAGTCACATTCTGGGCAAGAATATAGGAAGCATTTGAGGACTATCTTATGCCATAAGAGCGTTTTGTCTCCTTGGCTCAGTATTGTCTCCTCTGAATGGCCGCGGTTCTTTATACTACGATATAGAGATGTTTCACAAAATCACTGATCCTTCTGAAATTCACTATCCTAGTGACTGAATTTTGGACTTTTTTGCATGAAAAAAAGAAATCTGTTATTGAGCTACAGCTTTATTCTTTGAAGGTAGTCCCAAGGCTGGTGTTGGAAAGTTCATACAGCAGGAGTGCCCAAACTTTTTACCCCGTGGGCCTGACCACGCCCCCCAGACAGCTGAGTGGGCCAGACCATGCCCCTGGAAGTGGGCACATTTACGGCTGTCATAAATGTGAACATTTCCACGTTTATGACAGCCAAAGGTGCATTTACGCATGTGTGGCCGCATTGTACGGCTGAAGTAAACATATCCGCTTCCCCGTGGTTCAGCCCGTGGCCATAGGTTAGGAAACCCTGTCTAGGGCAAATATGGAAATGTTCACATGTTCCCCCCTATAGAGAGGCATAGTTTGTTGAATGGCTAAGTTAAAAGGAGATGAAAGATACTGAATGTTTTCTCCATTGAAGACAAAATATACTAGCTATGACCTATTGTCCTATTAACAAACAAAAAAGAGAGAATTTTTAAAAACCTGGAAGCTTTCCCCACTTTTTAAAAATCAAAGATGTATGTTACTGTACTTAGTAATTTCTGGGGACAGCATCACTGTTGCTGCAACTGATCAAAATCAATATCAGTTCAATATACACTACTGATGTGAATTAACTTAGTCTCCCCATCCATTTAATGTTATGATATAATATTTTTATAAAATCATTTCTACTAATTCAGGCATTTATCATATGCACAAAGATTGCTTGATGAGAATATTATAGATGGTGCATGTTTTTGACATTAGCATTTTATTTGGATGACTAATCTTGCAGATGTGAAATTTGAATGAATTATTCATGAAAATGCTCTTCTCTGAAATTCTAGTTCTTGCTAATGCTAGTTATTAAACAGTTTTATTTTCCTTGATGTAGAATATAAACGCATGCTTACTCAAGAGAGGAGATGGGAGGGCCGGACGCCATTTGCCGGTTCCACCTGCTACCATAGAGGGTCAGAGATGTTCTGAAATTCCCAAATAATGGCTTTGTGAGCCTGACGTTGTGTTTCCTAAAGTCCCTGCTTCCAACACGTTGGGCTCGGTACAGTCATTCAGACTGTTATTGTGTTAAGCTCAACTATTTTAAACCAAAGACTAGTGGTACTGAAATCAGTGGAACTGCTGTGAGCTCACAGCATGACTCTTCAACCTCATTAATCTACGTGGTCTGTAGAAAATGTAGACCCAGGAACAGATAATCAGAATCTTGTATAAACAGAGGGGGGGAAACATCTTACCCGCATCGTGTAACGTTAGCGTAGCAACCAGAGAGTGGCTTCGATCCAGAGAAGCTGTGCTCAACCAGGAAAGCTCTTTAGTGTGTAAAAGGGATGTTCTGACACAGCAGTGTGTGTGAGAAAAATGAACTGGTCTAGAGAGGTTTCTTCTCTTAGCAACAAATCTTGTGCAACTGTTTGGCCAAGATCTGTTAACATGGTGCAGCTGAATTGAGAAAGGTGATCCTCTCTACCCACTGCATGCCCACAAGTTTGGAAAGTTGCAGGCAGAGAATAATAAATCATTATTGGCACAGTATTATATTTACTGTAGTCACAACCAATACCAGACAGCCCTGGCTCTTCAGCTATAAACAGAGATGAATACTAAACCCTAGAGTCAGATACGAATGGCTTTCGAGCAAGGGTGACCTTTATACCTTTTCATACTTTGGACCCCATCCTGGTTTGCAAAACAAGCCAGGGGTAAGGCACACTGCAGTCAGAGTTTGTGCTTCAACCTTTAGGGTTTCCAAACAATACAGTGGAACCTCAGTTAACAAACGGCTCGGTTAACATAAAAATCACATAACAAAAGGAAATCCATGGAAAAATAGTGGCTCGGTTTACAGATTTTTTTTTGAACGGATTAATTGGTTTTCAATGCATTCCTATGGGAAATCACGTTTCAGTTAATGTATTTTGGTTTTCAATGCATTCCTATGAGGAATTGCAACTCAATGCATTCCTATGGGAAATTCGGTTAAAGTAATTTTCACTGTAAGAAACATCTCAGAGAACACATTAATTACGTTAACTAAGGTTCCACTATATAGTCTTCTTCAATCTCTCCACTACACAGCACGTGTCTACATGCACTGTCCTCAACATACATCAGCTTTTATCATCCAGTTTTCTGGATCCAACATCTCAATACATTGTTGTCTTTTTCTTCTTGTGCAGAAGAGTGATTGGGTTACATTTTTCTAATTACTTTTTTTGGGGGGGGGGGTCTAAATCGGGTCGCTTGAGGTCAGGAGCAGCAGCAGTGATGTGTGAGTTAGGCATTTGGCTTTACAAATCCCATATGCCAGTTATAAGCTCAAGATTCATAGTCAATTGGCATATTGACCTCAAGTTACCCTCTGGTTTCTTCTGCTGTCAAAGATCAATTGAAAAAGAAAAGAAGAGGGTGAAAGACATTTAAAAGGGGAGGGGGGATCTGCCAGCTACAGCACTCTTTCTCACACTGGGTCAGGCGAAAGGGACTGCAGAATGAACTCACCCAAAGGTGGCTTCATTTTGGCAGTTTCACGGTTGGCCCAGATAGGGGAGAAGCATCATCACAAAGCTGTGTAAGGGGCTCCTCTTGTGCTGTGCAAGAAAGCTATAAAGGAGGTGGTGAGAGGGAGCCAGCAAGCAAGGGAAAGAGCAGGGGATAAAAGGGGAAAGACAGGCAGGAAGTCAGAGAGGATAAACATCCAGGTGAAAAAAGCCAGATAGATTCCCTGGCCCCCGAATTCATGTTCATGCTTGTGTGTGCATGTAATGCACACACGGAAGCAGCCCATGCATAAAGTGGGAAGAGGGAAAACACACTAGCCTTGGGAACAGGCTAAACTAGAGTACATCAACCCACACCAGAAAAGTGGAAGCCCCTACTGGGAGTTCAAAAAGGTGTTGGTTGGGGTGCTTTGGGGACAAAATGATCCACTGTAGTGATTAGGTAGTCACATGGCCATGGGAGAGCTTGTTGCTCCACCTCACAGACAAATGCACGTCTGAATGAATCCCAAGTCACTAATTTTGTGTCAAGGTTTCACAGAAATGTGAAGGTTGGCAATTATCTGTTATGGGGATCGCCAGGGATTTTTCTGAGACAGATCTTTTGGTGGAGGGCTGCCACCCAACCCACTTAACCATGACCGTTAACAACTTGGGAGCCCGTCTTCCCATGTGACCGGAGACTAAGGCCATGTTACCACCGTTTCCTTGCAAGTGGCTTCTGAGTCACATTCCACTGACAACTTCTACTTCTTGGGAGTTCCAGCCCCCAGTATGCAAGATTGGCTGATGGTTTGGAGGGGATAAGTAAATGTTTTTAAAGACTCAGCTTTAGGTCTCACAACCTTAAAGCAAAATAGGCTTTCATTCTTTGGGACAATGTAAAATGCTCCTGTGGCAATTTTCAGTGGCTGTTCTCAAGAAATGTTTGGCCCTTTCACGTTTGGCCTCCTCCCTGCTATTCCTTCGCCAGCAATGACCTTTCTTCATGCAGATTTTTGACAACCAGAAGGGCCCTTTAGGAAGGTATGCAAAAGGGGGGTATGTTGTACTTCAAGAGAAACACTTTACAGTTGTTTTAATGTATTTTGATTTCAGACATGTTTAATTCAGCTTTAAAAATTTAACTTCCTGGCTGAAATCCTGTTGCTTAACTGCACATGCTGAAAGTAAACAGTGTTAATTGCTACTTCTAATTGGCAATTAACAATTTCTTACAGGTATTTATGATCACATGCCAAGACAGTGAATCTATACCCCTCCCAAATCCAAATGATAGCATGCTAACTATTGCCAGGTAGAAGTGAATGACTGTTATGTCATTTGCCTTCAGCACGTGTAATTAAGCAACAGGGTTTCAGCCAGCGTATTTTGTAATTAAAAAATCATTTTGTTACCTATTCCCTCTACTGGGGAAAAGGTGAGATATGAATAAATTAAATCAAAGGAGCGACTTAAGTAAATATTTCTCCTTTGATGTCAGAAATGGTATGAATAGCTGTAAGGTACCAGGTGAACTTCTGTAGGTCAGATGGAGAGTGAGTTTCAGTGCAGCAGCATCAAATGGGAAAGCAAAAACACTTAGCCCATGGCAATATGTATCACCAGTGTGAACAACCAGCACTTTTATTGCATTAGAGAATGCTATAATGTCAGTAATAAGTACTGACTACACAACATTTTGTGGTCTGCATCAACAGACATGGAATGATGGAATTACAGTTGATGTGAGGAATGAGTTTCTTGTGTGCCTAAAAAAATAAAAGAAAATGGATAATCTCATTGCTGGCAGCACATACACATGAAGCACCATGCTAACAGTCTGGACTGTACCATTTTCATTAAGGTTTACGGGAAGAAGATTCTGTTACCATCTCTGAGCTGATTTAAAAATGTAGAGCAGATCTGCAAATGTAACCCCTCAAGGCTGAGATATGTCTGTGACATCTAAAATGCCATCCAAATGTGTGTACCAAAAAGCTCCCCCAAAATTTAAAACATGCTGTATGGAACATAGCTAGCCAACATTCCGATTTCTGGACTTTTAAATCTCTGATATATAAAATACCCAATGCTCTGTATCATAATGTGGACTCATACCTGTTCCGACACTTCTTTACAGCTGCTACTTAAACAAACCTGGTATGGTTGGGTTCTTTATGGGGTTCTTTTCTCTTTTTGATAACTAAAAATCATCCCTACGTCTTTCTCTCCCTCCCCTTTTTTCTGGTTCTGGTCAAATGCAGACATCCTTTGCAGGTTTTTCTAGTATCTGAACCGGAGTCCTAACCCAAAGAAAGACTACCTGTGTTGAAAACCAGGATATTGGCTGCAAATCTCTTTCGGTGTAGGTAATACAGGATTTCTAGACAGGATCCACTGCCGCCAGCCCTTGGCTTTAGAGCAGTCGTGTTAAGGTCTACAAACAGAACAGAAGGTTGCATACATGTGTGCTACGATTTGTGGAACCCACTTAGCAAGGGAGACGGCGTTGTTTCGTTCTGCTCTGCAGAAGGTGATCAGAACTGGCCATGGTGATTATATGTTCAACAGGGGAAGAAGAAAAGAACTGGTAAGGTTTCTATATATTGCTGGGTGGCTGGAGCAGGGTAGGCTGTGGCTTATTCCTTACAGCAGTTTACATGGTACTGTATTAGTTTCATAATGTATGCTTTTCTTTGAGAGTGAGGTAAAAAAACCAAAACAAAACATAGAACAAATTATCTCTACATCTTGGCACCTTGTAAAGTTTTCTTTTATACAAAAGTTCAGTAATTTTTGACACTCTCCATTATTAATCACTACTTCACCGATAAACTTTGAAAGTGTGACCTTGGAACTCATCATGCAAAGTATTTACTGCAGCAGGAAAAAAAAACATTTTTGAAAGGTTTTTCTTCTCTCCCCTTCCCACCCCCCTTAAGACAGCCAGAAACAGGCAATAGTAGGGAATAACAGAAGGGGCGGAGAAAGTATTTAAAAACAAAAAGACAAAAACAAAATGGCATAAACAACAACAACAAAAACTGTACAAAAATGATTTGATCCATAACAGAATGGGGGAAGTCAACTATGTTACATTTTAGGAGGCAAAAGGGAAAACAAATTCTGCCAAAACCATAGAATTTGAGATTTTCTCCCACATGTCAGCAAGTGTCATCCAATAGTCTTAAAGCAAGGATAACTAAATAAAATACATGAGCAGCATAATTCTGCAATTCCATTACATACAGTAGGATTTCCCCCCTCCCCAAAGCATTTTAAAAGTATAGTTAATATAAAGCAGTTGCACAAAAAGCAAAAGGTGTTTTGACAAACAGGTATGCATTTATTCCTTTTAAGGAATATTTTTTTTTATTTAGAAAAAGGAATTTTCCCACCACCCATTTTTCTTCCCTTGGTTATCCCTCCCCCTACCCATCCAAAGACAAAAAAAGGATCACAGAGACACATTGGGCTATATATGTACAACATAATAAACCCCACCCTATAGGAACATTTGTTATTATCCAAAGGGACACAGAATCTGAATTTTTTTAAAAATAACAAAGTTTGCTTGATGTAAAGCCTGAGATTTTTCTCTTGGTTCTTCTGCAGGGCAGCAATACCTGCAAGCTATGATAAGTCTAATTATTTTTATTTCCTTTTCTTGTTTATTATTTTGCTACAGTCTTTAGACTATGCATGCAAGACATACAACTAAGTGCAACTGAGTGAAATGTAGTTTTTAAAAAAAATTTTATTTACTTATTCCCTAACAGTTTGAACTGAGGTATGCGTACTAACAGTTTCTCATGCTGTTATCTTTACTCATGTCTAGCTACACATGCTGAGAATGAACTAATCTACCAGATTTTTATCCCTTTTTTGAATACCAAGCTAACCAGCAAAACCACTCAGTTTTGAAGCACAAGGATAGATAGCTGCTTATAATCCCATCTGGCTATCTCCTGTACATCATGGAATTTCCTGAATACAGTTTGTTTTGTAATGTTTAAAATGACCTCCTTTTTAAAAAAATCAGGGGGGGGGGATATCCGCTTTGAGAGATTTCACTGTCAGAAAAACAATCATTTGCATTCTGCTAGGCTAATGGCAAATATAGCATTGATTCCTAAGGAGACAGGTGTCTTCTTCTATATGACAGATGCTGACGAAAAATCAAAAAGGGAAAAATATCTAAGAGAAGGACAGTCACAACCATTCTAAAATCCTGTGAAAAAGAAACTGCCCTGTTACTAACCTTTAAGGGAATGGGATTTGTAAGGCCAAACACCTAACAGAAGCCTTAAAATAATTTCCCGTAACACTATAAGGCTCAATTTAAGTTGTGAAAGCTCTGTACATTATGAATCTGTTTCATTTATAACTTGAGCTTTTTCTGCAAAACAGGCTACCCTCCTTTCTCCAGATGACAAGCTGCACTTCCATGCTTTCCTCACTTAATATCGTTCCCTAATTTTGAGGCTTCAAAAGCTCTCTCTTTACAGAAATACATTTGGTCACTGTAAAGAAACACGAATTAAAACAACTTTGGTTCAGCCATCTACTTGGTTGTCAAAATTGTACTCTACAAAGGAGCAGTATTCCTTCTCAGGTTAGCTATAGCCCATATCTTGACATTTGCTTCTAAATTCTTTCACCTCCTTTGATCAACAATAAGAGGCTATTTGGCGTCGTAAGATAAAGCATATAACAGAGAACATAATTTACCTTTGTGTAACATCTTTGGTTATTTTTAAGGGGGGAGGGAAAAAATGAAGTAGAATATAAGATCAGAAAAGCTTTTTAAATTAAAAAGCTATAGTCCAACATAAATAAGTGAATTACAGAGAAGTGGGGGGGGGGGGATGACAGTGTTTAGATGTCCAGCTATAAACGGGTACTGACATTTTAACAGCAGCTGTCTGTCCACATTTGCTCTGAAGAACATTGCAATTTGTAACAGAGCTCACTCACCCACAGGTTTCAAATTGTTATTTTTTATATATATACTGGTTGTTGTTAGACGGTGTAACGATCTTAAGGGCAATGACAGAATTTGCCCAGTTACAGTTATTAACAAGAGCGTTACAGAGTTCCCAGCAAGTTGAATCTGGCTTCTAGATTCTATTCAAACTGATAGATGCCACAAATCAGTCCTCAAACCGTGTTAATTTACAAAAGAATCACCATGCCTTGTTTGTAAATATGAATCTTCTACACAAATAGCTATTTTAAGAATGGACCAGAAACTCATATTAAGAAGCAAACAGCCTTACATTTTGATACTAATTTTTGACATAGCTCTATTGGTCAGTTTGTGTTTATGTTTTTGTGCTGTTAAATTGTGTATTTCTTTTTTTAAAACAACAACAACAACAAATCTTACTGCAAAAGCAAATGAATAAAAACTCAGAAAATAACCTTCAAATGATGATGACAACAATATATATATACTGCTCTGTGGAATGACTTTTGAATCACATTCTACACTGTTTCTATGCTGGTTTCTTTCATTCTCACTCTTGCAGTAATGCCTTTTTCTGCTGGAAGGTAATTTTGCACTAGTTACAGCAGCATTAGAGAACCTTTCCCAGGTGGAAGGACATATAGCCCGAAATGGAATGTTTTTCAAAGCTAAAGAACACATGATGGCATCCAAAGGAAATAGGAATGAATGACAGAAAAAGAACTACAAACAATTCAAAGGACATTCAGCTTTGTATAATAAACACACCTATTAACATTCATAACAGAAGTACAGAAAACATTTAGCCTCAAAAGGCCTTGGCCACTTGAGGCCTGAGGTCAGAACTTAAATGGTGTAGAAGAAAGGGGGGGGGGTAAGAATCAAAGCTATTCAATAAAAAAATGTGGGATAATTTTCTTTTAATCCCCCTTCAGCATATATGCGTGACCCCATATGCACGCACATACATATTCCATGACACCCCCATCCCAAATGGAAAAAAGAAAGAAAAGTAAAGGCAGTGATAATCAACATGCGATACTGTGCAAATATGTTGTCCATTGGAATCCTTGAAATCTGGGCAAAGGCTTGAATCTGCAATTAATGTGTACATGCTCAATTAGATGTCTTCAGTGTCCCAAGCTGGAAGAATTGCAGTCCAAAGTCTGCTGCCAAATTGTGGGTAAATGAATTAGTTGAACAAATTTACAACACTGATGTTGACTGTGAGAGGGAATCCCAAGTACCAAACAAGTCCATCCAATGCACAGAGTACAAATTTCTTTGTGTTTTTTTTTCAACAAAAAGTAGAAAAATCAAAAATACTCCCAAATGGGATACTTGATGGCACTAAGAGTTAACATATTTCATAGCTGTCAAAATGGAGCAAACGTTTCCTCCTCCAGACTGTACAATAATGGGGACAGATTTCACAGCTAATTTTGAAGTATGTTTTTTTCCTTCTCCATCCCCATGATCTTCATTTGCAGGAGCGCAACCACAGACATATTCATTCAATGTCCTCATGTACGTTTTCATCTTCATATTCTCTGTCATGATTAAACTCTGGACTGTGATTGGCTGTTGTCACTAATGATAGCGGGGCTTCATTTTCATCTGGGTCTAGCGGTTCTTCTTTGACATGCACAGGGTGCCTGTGGAGACATACACAGGTAAGGACTTTTTGAAGTGGCAGCCATGTTAAGTCTGTGCAAACATATCAGAGTACACAAAACAAAACAACAAAAGTTGTGACACATTAAAGACTTAACTCCTGTATTTAAATGTGAGCTTTCTTAGATCAAGTCCACTTCATCAGACATAAGACAGATACTGTAAGGTTTTAGTGAATGGTTCACTCTTTTTAAACCGGTTTGCGTACAAAAAATATCAATCAATCAATTTTATTACAGTCAAAGAACAGGATATAGACACAACGTTCACAACACAATTGAACATACTGTGGTGGGACTACAAAACAGATTATAGAATGGTCTAGTCAAAATCAACCAAATAGAAAAATGGCAAGTAGTTCAAAAGATATCACCATTTTATTCTCTCTCACAGAATAAACATATTAAAACAAAGATTAACCTTTCTGTCACCAATAGGTGTATTGTTGCGGGCATTTTTAAAAAATGTGTGGGATTATTTTTATTCTTGCTGATATTTATAATTTATTCAATTTGTTTATTTTTTATTTTAAATATTTTTTTATTTTTTTAATATGTTGTATGCCACCCGGAGTGGGAAAACATCCCAGATGGGTGGGATATAAATGCAATAAACAAAACAAAACAAAACAATGAAATGTTATTTTAGTGAAATGTTTTTAAATATGCCCAAGAACTGGAAAATGCAGCATTTTTGAGCAAATGGCAAAGAGGTTTGAGCAGAAGTACAACAATAAAAGATGAAAAAAGATTCAATGGCACTTGAAATACTCCCATTTTGGGGTGGCTGTTTGGGCATATAGACCCCCCCCCCTTCATTTTATCACAAAGTCAAATTGTGGATTGAAGCTTGGCTACAGAAGGAAAATGTGTGTGTGTGGGGGGGGGGGGGGAGACACGCCTAGGATCGCTGAGCTTCAATAGGGGAAAAAAAGCTCTTGTCTACAATTTCTTCATGGGGATTTAGAGAAAATGCTCTCAAGTGACACATTAGCTTGATTAATACAATCTTCAGATAAATAAATGAAATAAGCATCTGTAAAGCAAAACAGTGGTTTATCAGCCCTCTGAGCTTCTGGAGGCTGGGCTAATCACCGATTACTGTGTGTTCTGCTTTTCTAGTTAACATGCAGAACCTGTGAGGCAAGCCTCCAGAGGACGACCCCAAGTGAGGTTCTATCATTAATCAACTTCAAGCAAACACAGCAAAGAGACACCATGATACATGCTTTAAACTCCAAATTAATGCATATTTTTTACAAACTGTCAATAAGGGAAGAAAAGCCCTGCCAGGAAACACAAACGGAGAGGAATAGGCTCGCTCAACACAACAATATGATAAGAAAGCAGAGTCCTAATGAGAATAATAACACTGTCAGCTGTAAACAAGGCGGAACATGATCCTCAGCTCGTGGTGGACACTAAGGATGCGCTAAAGAGATGAAATCTGCCAAATTTCTCATTATGGAATAACACGTGAATAACCTATGGGAACAAGGTTTTTTTATATAAAAAATGGGCATGATAACAATTGAAAAATGTTGTCTGTAAATCACATTCCCAACAAACCCATTTACAAATACAAATTACCTTTCCCTTCCTTGTTATGGGTAGCTTTTGACATGCAAAATATCCCAGCATAAAAGTAATGTCTTCTTAAGATACTTTATGAAGGGAGATGTGATTTCATAGGCAATACCATACAAACACTAATAGCACAACCCATCAAGGAAGATCTAGTTTGCTTTGTAAATAATTGATGTTTATAACACAATTCTTAATATTAATGTAATAATGAGTTCAAAATCTCACTTTTCAGATGGGGATTTATAATCTGCAACACTGGGTGAAGTAGCCTTTCTTTAGGCTAGGTAAACAAAAGGATAAGCACACGTTTAAACATCTGGTTATATGAACTTTCAATTTGACGTAGACTGAAATATGTATACATTCTGAATTTCTGACTGAATGGGAATTAAACAGCTAGCCATTACCTATCCTCTCTTGATGATTAGCAAAAACCCACATATGGATGTCAAGAATCAACTTCTGCCAGCTATAGTAACAATGAACACCAGCCAAACAATGCAGAACCAACAACTGTCCTATAAGAGCTAAACAGCCTGGTATGTGTGTCAAGAGAAGCAAGCCAAAAAATAGCAAAGTTAGTTCAATATGTGCACTGCAGTTTTTCTTATTACGGTAGCATTTGTCACTCTTGGTGAAGGCTCTGAAGGTCTCCAAATATAGAAAGTGCAGCATGTTTTACTGATAGCCTTTCAGATCTTTTCTCCAGTTGTGGCTCTTGGATTTTACATTACCAAACCAACATGAAGGTATTTTTCTGAATATGTACCTGTTCCTGCAGGGGAATCAATGCTTTTGCTGAGATATATTCCAAAAGCATTTGCATCTGAAGGAGTGAAAGCATCTATCACAGAAGCTTAAGCCAAATAAAATGTGTTAATCTTTTAACTAAAGCAGGTACTGCAGCCACTGATTTATGGAAGCATGTCTATTTTTAAAAAATTGTGTCAGAAGCACACAAAGGTGCTTTTTGGGTTGAAAGGATTTTGTTTTTTGCTGGATGAACTCCGCTCAGGGGACACACAAACGAGGCTCCTTTCATGTCCCCACCGAAGTGGTCCCTATTTATCTACAGTACTTGCAATTTCTTGCTTTCGAATGGCTAGGTTGGTAGGAGCTGGGACAGAGACGGGCGCTCATTCCATCATGCAGTACTCAGGTCTTGAACTGTCGACTTGCCGACCATCCAGCTAACACGGTGAGCTTCTTAACTACTGAGCCACCACAGTCCCATCCATGTCTATGAAGCATGAACTATACATAGTACATTGGCTGAAGCACATTGCAATGGAATGCACAATAAACATCTCAGTCAAATTACAGCACTTACGCTGTGTTTTCTGGATTATCAGGAACTACTTTTAAAATGCAAAGTTATAATGTACGAATGAGAGTAATTGGTTACATCCTACAGTTTTTACTTACATGTAGAGTAATGTATATGACTATTTTAGGGAAATAATCTTGTGCTAAAACATATAGTGACAAAAGCAATGATAATAGATATTGTGTGTGATATGTAATTCTATGATCTACTAGCAGAGGTTGCCCGGCGTTGCCGGGCTGTGTTAAATTGTGTTAATTTTTTTTCAAAATTGCTTAGTTTGTAATACTAATTTTTAAAATGGTAATTTACGTAAAAACTTTTTGACTTGGCTGTTATTAACTGTGATCTGCTTTTTATGTTTTTTTGAGGATTAATAAAAGAACAAAGTATGATATAATGTTTTCAAATTGTTTTATGTAAGCGAATAATGTTTTAGTTTTTTTAGTTTTTTAAATTATTTGTACCGTAGGTAATAATTTTAAAAATGTAAAAGTAAATGTTTTTTACATTCAATGTTTTTTAAAATGTGTTTAGATGTTTTGGGTTTTAATTTGAGTTAAAACTCAGCACAGGATTTTTAAAAAGTTTCTATTGTATTTTATTGACATATGTTTGTGATTTGTGTTAAAGTGTGTTTTATTGTATTTTTTTACTTGTTTGTATTGTTGTAACCTTTTGTGTAAAATTGTGAATTTGTGTTATGTTTTTGATTTGTTGTTACTCTTGTGGCCTTTTGTTTGGGGCTGATGTGTGTTTTTGAATTGTTTTTACTATTGTGGCCGGCAGGTGGTGCTGGTAGGGGTTATTATATTTTGACTGTTTTTTCTCTCCTGGCCTCTGGGTGGAGCTTCTTTTGGTAAGTAGTCTCTTTCTTTATTCATTTCTTTTCTGGTCCTCGTGGAAGTAGGACATCTTTTGGTAAGTTTGCTTGTTTTCTTTCTTTTTTGGGGGTGGTGTGGTGTTGGAATTTGTATTTTTCACTGTTTGTTTTGTTTTTTATTGTGTTTTTGCTTACTTCATATTGTTTTTTTGGTGTTGTTTTTGTGTATTTTTGGATGTTTTTGACTGTTTTTTTTAGTAATTTTGTAAACATTTATTTATTTGGTGGTGGGGAGGGGGCATGGTCGTTGGGGGTTAGGAAGGTTGGGCTAGGTGGTGGGGAGGGGGGCGTGGTCAGTTGGAGTTAGGAAGGGTGGGCTAGGTGGTGGGGAGGGGGCGTGGTCGGTGGGGGTTAGGAAGGGTGGGCTAGGTGGTGGGGAGGGGGGCGTGGTCATTGGGAGTTAGGAAGGGTGGGCTAGGTGGTGGGGTGGGGGCTTTATTGTGTTATGGTGCTTTGATTTTGTGGATTCGTGAAAGTAGATCGGAGTTTCCCCTTTAATGTCAGTGAGTGGGGGGTTGCGACCCCCCTCTCCGCTGGCTCCCCTGGGGTTGGGAGCTTTGTGGGGACAAAAGGGGTATGTCCCCCCAACCCTTCTGGACCTAGGAGATCAGGGAGAGTGGATCGATTCCCCCCTCCTTAAAAAAACTCCGTTTTTAAAGAGAAGAAACCGCTTGGTTTCTTCTCTTTAAAAATGGAGTTTTTCTTAGGGGTGGGAGTGGAATCGATCCACTCTCCCTGGTCTCCTAGGTCCAGAAGGGTTGGGGGGACATACCCCTTTTGTCCCCACAAACTTCCCAACCCCAGGGAAACCAGCGGAGAGGGGGATCCCCACCACCCCACCTACTGATATTAAATGGGAAACTCCGATGATCGGGAGCTTCAGGCCCCGTTGGGGAGGGAAAGAAGGCCAGCTAGTGTTTGTGGCTGTGAGGCGGTGAGTTTTTAAAAAATTTTTGCATGCTGGATTCGTCAGCGCTCTGCGCGCTCATGGCTCGCAGGACTCTGGGGATTGTAGTAATGGGTTTGTGGTTTGTGTTTTGCTGCGTTTTTTTCCTGCGCCTCGCTTTTGATTGGCCGCGGTGCGTTTCTCAGCGTTCTTTGTGGTCGCGCCTCTCAGCCTGATTGGCTGCAGCGCAGCGCGGCGCAAAGAACGTTGGGTATTGAAGTTGATTTCATTTATTCACATTTGTGGGGCTCTTGCCCCCCTGGCGCAATTCTCAATCCTGCGTTTACCTGCGTACCCAGTTTGGCCATGTGCACGAATGGTGAGTGTGGGTTAGTGGGGCCTGGCTAAGGAGCCTATACGAAGTTCCAACGGTTAACCCTTGATTTTATAGGTTAAGATATGTTTGTAAAAAGACACATTTTCCTAAGTCATTAATTGACCTGACAGTCAGACAGAATGTGTCCTGAAACTTGATACTGGTTGAAATCCTATTGGTTAGAATAAACATGTTAAATTAGTCGAACCTACAAAAGAGTTGACTCACCAAATTCCCACCAATTTAATGGGCCTAACTTAGCTGCAGAGCTTGCTAAGCTCCACAACAGGATTTCAGACATCAAAATGCTAATTGGGTTTAAATATTTAATGTCCATTTGTGTATTTCTACAGTGTTTTGGATGAAAATATGCTGTGAATCAATACAGCCTTCTCTTCTGACAACTGCTACCAGGCCCTTAAACTAGAGACTGGTTACCTGCATCCAGGAACAATCTTCAAGAAACCTCAAATGTTGTGGCAAGAAACTTCTTTATGTGCCTAAGCTATTGCATTTTAATTTTAACAAGGAAGTTGTAGTGGAGGTCAGACTGAAAAACCTCTGTAAGAAAAGGAATATCTAAGAATCCTATAGGACTGAATTGGAATAAACTACAGTATGTATGTTTCCTGAACAATGTGCTTTTTCTCCATTGGTAAGAAAGAGGGAAGAAGCTGTTTTGAAAACAGAAAAAGCAAGGCATGCTTAGAAATTATAAAGCTGAGTTCAGGCAAAAACTCTTTTAACAAGCTGTTTACCTTTGTTTTTTTTTCAGTTACATATTTTTTCCCCTAAAGCTTTTGTAAAAATACTGTTTTAAATTATGTTTGTGCCATGCATGTTATCAATTTAATGACATGGATTACTGTCATTTTAATTCTAATTGTTGACTTCTTCTGCCTACTTTGAATGTCTCATTAAAGGGGGGGAAGTGGGATAAGATGCTTTAAGCTATAATAATAAACAGTAAACACTACTACAACATTTATAATCTGTTGCAGAAAAGGATTTGAGGAGAAAACATAAAAAGGATTATGCAAAATAGACTATTAAAAAGTACTCGTCTCTAATTTCCCTTATTTATTTCCACAACATTCCCCTCCCATGTTGTTGAATAAATGACAGTCCTGGATACACAAGCTATAGGAAGCCCAAATTCTTTCTCATGCTGTTAGTAGAGTTCAAAAAGACTGCAGTTCATATTTGGAACTTGCCACCTGTACAGCAAAGATTGCATTCCAGATGTGAAGAATACTTTCTCAATGTCTCAATCTCAAAGAAGTCAACATGACAGATGTGAAACATTCGTACTGTGAATTCCACACATAGTGAATTCTCTTCCAAAGAAAGTTCTATTAATATACATCATTCTGTATAAAGTAAAGGTTCCCCTTGCTCGAAAGCCAGTCGTATCTGACTCTAGGGTTCAGTGCTCATCTGTTTCAAAGCCGAAGATCCAGCGCTGTCTGTGTGCTTCATATCCTTTAAGTACAATACAGTCCACAACTTTTTCAAGCCGGGGGCTGGGTCACGCTCTCTCAGTCAGCTTTGAGGGCTAGACAGCCATTTTGCCCGGTCTGCACAATGGGGTGGTGGTGGTTTTGTCCCAACAGCTTCAAAGGGGTGGCCATTTTGTTTCTCAAATGTCCTTGGGAGGGGTGGGGCACATGAAATGACACCACAGGCCAGATCTGGCCCACGCACGGGCCTTAGGTTGGGAACCCCTAATTTAAAGCAAAGATGTGAAGAAAACTTTCTTGATGTCTCAGTCTTAATGATTTAGTCTCCCCTAACACAAAGAAAATACCTTGATGAAAAATGTTCAAGACCTGTAAGACTTCTCACCTCCAACATGAGAATGAGAGCTTTCCCTTCTATTAACTATGCACATGATTTCTGTGCAAAGCTAGTGCTTTTCCTTTTGTAAAGCTGTCCACATGCATCAAACACCAAGATCAAGCACAGAAGGACTCGCTGGTTGAAAGGGGGGGGGGGATGCAAACAACCAGGCCAATGAAAACAAACAAAGATAGCTGTGTGTTCCTTAAAGGTAAAGGTAAGGTTTCCCTTGCTCGAAAGCCAGTCATATCCGACTCTAGGGTGCAGTGCTCATCTTCATTTCAAAGCCGAAGAGCCAGCGTTGTCTGCTTCTGCAGACGTTTCCGTGGTCATATGGCAGGCATGACTAGACACAGGAGCGCACGCAACACTGTTTACCTTCCCACTGAAGTGGTCCCTATTTATCTACTTGCAATTTCTTGCTTTCGAACTGCTAGGTTGGCAGGAGCTGGGACAAAGACGGGAGCTCAGTACTCGGGAATCGAACTGCTGACCTTCCGCCGCCCAGTCAGCATCTTAGCCAGAAATGGAGGAACAAGGCAATATCATAAAGATCGCTCTGAGGAGACTGTGAAGGGATAAGAAATTCTGAGGGAGCTTTTTGAAAAGATTGTGAAAGGAAAGACGGACTGAAGCGTCTCCAGGAAGATGGAACTCATGAGGACCAAAGCGCAGTCCTAGATACCCATTAAAATAAATTTATATTGCTTGATTTAATCCATAGCAATGTACTTCTTTTAAAAAATAAAATATAATGAAAGATGAGAAACTTGCTGATTTCTAACGGCAAAATTGCATCCAATCCCATGTTTGGCAAAGGAGGGGAGGGGCTAATTGGGTGGGGGCGGGGAGAGTAAATTTCTCACACAGCCCTATTCCTGAAATAGGTCATGAGGCCCAAAGGATTGGCATTTGATGTGTAACTTTGCTGTTTCCTTAGCACCAGAATTTCTGTCCACTTTTTAAGCCACATGCCTCTTGTTTCTGAAGGGGTTAACCCCACCAAGTACAACTTTCCCTACTGTTTCCTCTTCTTTGTAATTCTTTTGCTTGTCCACTCAGGAAGAGAGGAGTTTTCCATAAAGCTGACTCATGCTGAATGCCACAGTGTTCTTAGGCATGCACAGCATGGGACCTTTTGCAGCACGTCAGGTGGAAAGCGTTAGGTCCCCAAGCAGTAGTTACGTGACTACTTTCTAATATTTCTAATATTTCAAAGGAGTAAAAGATGCAATTCAGGGCGTCACAAAATGCAGTGAATGAAGGGCAATTAGAATTCTGTTGGTACATCATGTGAACTGGACTCCCTGAAGTTTAAAGACTTGATCAGTTCCAGTATAGCAGGACTGTTAAAATTTTATTTTATGGCAGAAAAGTAAAATGTGTAAAGAAAAAGGTCATTGTAAAACTTACTCAGTAGCAACCTGAAAGCACAGAGAGCTAGCTATGACAGTAGCAATGGCCTGCACTAAATGTAGGCAAACAATTATACAATTAGAGTAAAATACCTACTTACGGGGGGAAAGTCTGTTCCATAGGCTTTTGCTTAAACTGAATTTTTAAAACTCAAAACAAACCCATAGGAAGGATTATTTTTTTACGTAACTCAAAGCAAAAACATAGGGAAAATGATTTTTTATGTAAATTGAAGCAAACCCATAGGGAAATGATTTTTATGTAACTCGAAGCAAACTCATAGGAAAAAGAATCTTTATGTAACTCGAAGCAAACCCATAGGAAATAGTGTAAATCGGAACATGGTTTTAGCATAAAATCATTATGTAAGTCGAATTTTATGTAACTCGAGGCATTTGTAAATCGAGGTTTTACTGTACATAAACTCTCTTAAGATTTAAACAGAATCCTATCCTTTCAAGTGGAAATGCCCAGCTAGCTGTCTACCACCTTACTGAATATTTCCAACTAAAAATGTGTTAGCAATGATGAAGATGGATAAAACAAGCAATTTTGATAAAACAATCAAAACTGCTATCTATCACCAATATCTATATAATTAGGAGTATTGTAATTATTCCTGGGCATGTTGAGTCAAGGTTGTTATTTATCTTACTTGTTGGGTTTCAACACAGCCACAGAATCCCAGAATATGCCTTTGCTTGCTTATTTATTTACATTTCTATTCTATCCTTTTGGCCAGCTATACTGGTCCTCCATATGTTTATTGTGACTGTGAATGCTGGGAACCTCTGTGGGCTCATTGGTAGGCAAGCAGGCATCATCACTCCACTTTAAGCAGGTATCATCACTCCACTTTGTGTTGAAACTTGCATAACTGTTCTGTGTCTTTGCTTTTATACATAGTTTCTTTCTTTCTTTCTTAGTTCAAATTTATATTGCCGCCCACTGGCTGTAGTGGCTCAGGGCAGCTTACAAACAATACATTACTATACAATATGTTGATGGGGGCTCAGGGGGAGGGGCGGTGAAGTCCTCAACCTGCCCTGGCTTCTTCTTCCCCGGCCATTGGTGTGGGCTCAGGGGGAGGGGTGGCGAAGTTCTTGTGATTTTCTCTGTTTTTTTTAAATATCAGGGAGCATTCTTACTCAAATCTGCTTTGTACAGTGATTTATATGTTTAGGACAGAGTTGTACTATTGTTTCTCTAATACCTGAAGGGGATTTTTGTCTATATGAGAGGTACTATCTGGTACCTCTACCACAGTACAAAATAAAGACCCTTGGAAATAGGTAGTGTCTGCTGTTATACCAAATGCATGCTCTGGAGATTATTTCAGTAGTACTGTGTTGCCTATTGCTTCCTCCACCTTCAGTTATCAGGATTTTTGCTATAACTCCAAAATGACGTCAAGATAAGTAGGATATTTCTTTGTGGAAAGAGACAAAACTATACGAAAACAGAGGCATGCCTGTTGTGCAGTGAAATTGAGAGAATATTAGTCTCTCACTTTCAGAAGCTACTGGAAACTGCATTTTCTTCCTCAGAAACAATTAACCAGCTCCTCATCCTAATAGAAGGAGCTTCTGCTCTATGATTGTTTCTTTTTCCTTTTATGTTGTGTCTATTAGATTGTGAATCTCCAGGCAGAGAACATGTTGGTATTCAACAGCTTGACACTGCTTAGGAAATTACAGGCCCTTTATAAGTGCTTAACAATAATAATGTTTTTTTTTAAAAAAAATAAAGGACACATTCAAGCTCAACACTCAGAAGATTTTTTTGTTGGTTATCACATTTGGTTCCTCAATTCCTTTTTTAATGTCCCGCTTTTAATTTAAAAAAAAAACACCCAAAATTCCATATTAAATATTTTAAAAAAACCTAAATACTTCCCTCCCCGCCCCCCCCCCCCCTTAAAAATTCTAGATTCCACTATCATCATCTGCATATTAGAAACTAGGAAGAGTCTTAATAGTGTCATGGAGAGAGCGAAAGTATTTGTGACTAAAATTGCCTCAAGACGAATCCATTCAGATGGTGCTTGAAGAATGTCATGCCGTTCTGCTGTGGGAATGCTAATTAATACTGCACAAACAATCCTTGTAAGAAGCTAAACACATTCAAATGTTTTGAAGTAAATGCTAAAAGACAATGTTCAAATTAATTATTAATTAAAAATGAATGTTGCCATCTTTAAAGATTTTTTTTTCAAAGCACAATGTGTGCTGATTTAAAATGCTGAAATATCAAAGTACGAAGAGTCTTAGATTTCCTTTCTCCTCTACCCCCTGCCCAACATATTATGCAGGTGGGAAACTTTTTAAAACCCGTTAAATGCTAATTACCTTCACAACTAATTATTAAGGTGGCATTAGGTTAATGTTTTCCCTACCTTTTGATTCAGACCTACTTTTTATCACTCCCTTATTCGTAGTACTTTGAAGCAGAAGGGTTACAAATTAATTCTTTTAACCATTTTATTAATTGGCTATGTGATCTTTTGGCAACATGGCCAATAATTTCATGGTAACATTTAAAGATACAGCTTGCTACAGTCCCTTTTAAAATGGAGAAAACACTTTTCTTTGCAAACGCTATATAACCAAGATATTCCTGTGTCAGAATGAAGACCCTCTGTTGCACTCTTGTTCCCACCCACCCAATATGCAAAGATTGGCCCCATACCCTTCGAACCAGTCAGTGTAAAAACAGTGTGAGGATTAGCTCATGAACTACTGAAAGAGCTGGTTGTGCAAGTTATGAGTCTGAATCATAGAAGAAAAATGCTTCTATATTTAGCTGGAATATGATCAGAAGTTTACAGGCTTCCACATAGGGATGAACAGAAACAATGGTGTTGTTACATCTTCTGTGATATGACTCCATCGTCTTAGGCTCAAAAGCAGGGGCTCCCAACCTAAGGCCTGTGGGCCAGATCCATTTCACCATTTCATGTGCCCACCCCACCCCTCCAAGGACATTTGAGAAACAAAATGACTGCCCCTTTGAAGCTGTTGGGACAAAATGGCCACCCCCATCGTGCAGGCAGGGCAAAATGGCTGTCTGATTTGCAAAGCTGACAGAGAGTGTGACCAGGCGCCCAGCTTTAAAAGGTTGGGAACCCCTGCTCTAATGGAAAGCCCCCTCCCCCCAACTGCAGATAGATGAAAGAAGAGCAATGAATTAAAAGGCAAAGACGGCCTCCAAAACAAATACATTCACATCCTTTTTACGTGGGTCTGGAATTTAAATAAAAGAACGTTAAGTAAGAAACCAAAATCCTGTATCTTCTTGGTGAAATTGTCTGGCTGGATTGTGATGGCGTTTGCTCTCGTTTTATGGTGCAAAGTAATAGTTATAATTCCCCTGCAAACGTATGCTCTTCTCCAAAGCTGGAAATTAGATGCAACAGGGATGGGGAAGGAGACAAGAGAGACAACAACATTCATCTCCACTTACATTGCTTGCATAGGGGAACGTCCTGGACTGCTGTCACTCCCATTGCTGTTCGCATGCTCCATTGCACCATTAAGATCTTCCCGCATAGCATTGGCTAAGATGCCCAGAGTAGGGTTTCCCATGGAAGCAGTAGTGTACAGAGGTATACTGTTCTCAGCAATTGAAGCCTGTCAAGTCAAAGAACAAAACATGAGAATCCTTAGCAACGCATGCTCATGCATGTACCTCGGACCGATTCCGAGCTACACTGTTTGCATTGTTTTCATTTAAAAAAACAACATCCCACCCTATACTTTACACCACTGTGTAGCTAAGATTTTCATCTAGCTCTGTTTTTAATCTAACAACTTCACTTGAATCACCAAACAAAATCTTACAAGTGAATTATTCAAATGACAGTACTGTATAGGCACAAAATGCACGGCTATATGCTACATTTATTTCTTTTTTTTAATGTCAGCATGGGAAGGTAGTGACCTTGACCCATGTTTCTAAGGATCAGCCCCGTTCCACTGGAACTCAAGAGAGACTAAACATATGGTGTGAAGGTGTATTTTCATAGTCTCAGTCAATCTTTACCTATTTTGATACTCTGCACACGGCAATTCCTTGCTCAAATATGAGAGCAAAACATGAGTTAGACTTAAGGAATTCGGAACTCTCTCTTCAATGATCCAATCATAGTTGCCATTGTGATATCACTCCAACAGCATTTTTCTGACAGCTGATCCTGGTAACATTTATACAAATTTGTCATGTGGAGATCAGCTGATACGCTATGGGGATAAACTAACATTCTGACTTATAAAAGCCAATGTGGATGAAACAACTGTCAAACTGAAGTTCCTTTGAAATATTCCTAGTGATGCGCTGCTCCCGGTGCCCACAGGTGCGTGGGCGCTGGCAGCGGAATTTTCCCCAGGCCATGCCTACTTGGCTGGCCACACCCACCTCCCTACCCAGGCCATGGTATGGTCGGCCAAGTGGGTATGGCCCACAGAGTTAACCACACCCAGGGTGGGGGCAGTATTTTTTTTTGCAGTGCATCACTGAATATTCCCCAATGGGGGGGGGGAGGGAGGAAATCCTCATTTGTCCCAGTACATAAGGTGAGAAATGGCAACACTCTTCACCTGACCTGGCAAGGAATGCCCTAATGTTCTTTTGTAGGGTTTTTTTGGGCATGGATGGGAATTACATTTTGCATAAACTGCCCAAACAGCATGAACCTCTTCAAAAGAAGATGACTGCTCCTTTTTAAAGAAATTGAAGCACTAGATGACTTGTTTGCATCTTTCTTAACAATTAGCCAATCCTTCTGTGCTTGCAGTTTGTTTGGTGCATCCTTTGCTGCTCACAAAAAAAAAAGAGCCCTGCATTTTGCTGTGAAAAAAACTCTTTGCCTCATCTTCACTGGATATGAGGAGTGCTTTGGAGCTTATCAATATTCTATATCATGGTCATATTGAACCCCGCCATTGCTGGTCCCAAGCCCAGATGAGAAAGGAGGGTTGGGTGTCGGGTTAGCACCCCGGCCCCATAAAACCTTATTGCTGAAGAAGCAACAAGGAGCCTCTTTGCCCAATATTCGATTTGATTCGAAGTTTAATTTATATATCGCTTTTTTTGACCACCATGGGTGACTCAAAGCGGTTTACATAAGCAAAGTAATACATATAAATAACATAATTCATACAAAAATCATCAAAAATACAAGATACAAAAAACAACATAATTCATACAATCAAAAAACAACAATAAAGCAATAATCATTATGGATACAGTGTAGACTCAATAGCAATATATCAGATCCCACATTATAGGAAATCTCACTTCATCTGTAAGACCAACTATCCCATCGTCCATAGACTATGCGACACCCCCCCCCCCATGACAAAGATCTAGAAATATGCTGTAGTGATGGAGACCAGTATGTCACCCCTTATCCAGAGACTGGAGCAATATCATAGCACTGTAAGCCAAGGTGGCCCCTGCCTGTTGGTTTATAAAATAAAGCTTCCCTTTTAATGCAGGTAGCTTTTAATCTGGTTTTATTCTGTTTTATATTTGTATATACCTCTGATTGTTTTTAATTGTTTTGTAATTATGATGTTAGCTGCCCTGAGTGGGCAACATAGAAGTTTAAAGAATAAAATAAATAAAATATCCATAGAAAATATAATTTTGTTTGGAAATAAATACTATTGCATGAACTATTGCATACACACACAACTTTTATTTGTGAAAAGCAGTGGCCCTCAACCGTCTGGGACTATTAATTTACTGATTTTAGATCAAAAGTAAACATTTAGAGGTGAATAAAGAGTTGTTAATGTTACAGGTACCTGAGCTCTGCTAGCTAGCCAGGCACTCAGAACAGCCAAAATGCTTGCATGGAGAATAAGACCAAGAGGGGGATGACTGAAGGAACCACGAAGCCCAGGAGAAACAATGCCCTGATTGTAGTGGTTTTTTTAAAAAAAAGAAAGGGACAGGAAACTCACCAATAGATGGTGTCACTTGAGGCAGGACGAATGGTGTGGGTCTGAAGGGAAATGCCTTGTGGATGACAACACTAAACAAAACAAGTTGGAGGGCCATACAGCTCATGGGCTGCACATGGCTCACAGGTTGGGGACCCCTGGTGTAAGGTATCCCTCTGTTTCCATTATTATAGATGTTATCCACTTGCTTGTGCTATACGGTAAGAATACAGGATGTATTTACATATAGAAATGCTTCAATCTTCAGGCCAGATTCACAAGGCGTCCCTAGGACTATCATGCTTAGCTTGCGTGAATATACGAAACCACCTTATGCTGAGCAGTTCCTCAAACACCAGAAAGAAAATTACACCAGGGAAGGCTATCTAAGATCTTCTTCATCTTATCACATGCAAACTGTATGCTCCATCTCTGAGCTACCACAGGAGATTGTGTTTTAAAATTTCAAACTCAGGCTTTCAAAGTTTGAGTCAGATAATAATAATTTTGTGTCAGAAATTACTCTGGGTTGAAAGGATTTTTTGCAGGAGAAACTCCGCTCAGGGGATGCCTGAATAAGGCTCCTTTCATGTTCCCAAGTACTGGGACAGAGACAGGTGCTCAATCCATCATGCAGTACCCGGGTCTCAAACTCCCAACTTGCCAGCCTTCCAGCTAACAAGGTGAGCTTCTTAACCACTGATCCACTGCAGGACCCATTTAGTCCGATGAATTGTTTATTGTGCATAACTCTGAGTCTTTTTTAAAGCCAAAAAGATTGATCCATATTCAGGTGCTTCTAGTATGGAACTTTGCTCACTGAATAGCTGTTCTCTACACATGATGCTCAATTTCCACATGCACCAACAATGCTATCCTGAGATCCAACCCCTTATGACTGTACCATGCCTGGGGTTAGTGCATTCAAATATGGAGGGCAAACAGCTTGTGATCTATGACCTGATACAAGAAACTGGTCTGGAGAAGTTTTCATCACCGCTACTGTATGACATTCATGAAAACCTTCTTAGGAGCACACACTCCTAAGTGAGAGAAAGTAAGTCAGCAGAAATGCTGGGTGCCAGGCCAGCTGGGGAACGTGCATAAAAACAAAATACTATACAACCAAAAATGTGAACATGAGGTAGAGAAGTACTGCAGCATTAGGAGTGATTTGGTGTGCATCCCCCTTTGGTGAATATGAAAAGCTGGGTGAAATCAAGAGACAAAGACTCTCTCCTAAAACTTCTGCTTCTCCTCTTTATTTAAGAACAGAGCAGGCAACAATGAAGGGAATAGGTGAGAGAATGTGGCTATTGTACAATGTCTAAAGCAGGGGTTCTCAACCTTTTTAAGCCAGGGTCTGGGTCACGCTCCCTCAGACAGCTTCGGGGGCTGGATGGCCATTTTGCCTTTCCTCCACCTGGTGTGGTGGAGGTGGTGGTGGTGGCCACATGAAATGGTGCCTGTGGGCCGCAGGTTGAAAATCCCTGGTCTAAAGGGAGAAGCTCCCCACTTTCTAGAAAGTTGGTTCCCCATTTCAGGTTCTTGAGCTATGCCAATTGGTCATATGTTTTGAATGTTCACTTACTGTAATCCCTCCTATGACAGGCTGAAGAACCATATCATTAATTTAATTTAAATTTTTAATTTAATTTAATAGTCATACTTATATATGCCGCCCACTCAGGTAGACCCCAACTCAGGGCGGCATTACAGCAAATTCTAAAAACATATAAAAACACTTAAACCCCCATATCCCACCCACCCACCCCACCCACTATAAAAGAGAAGAGAGGGTTCTTAATTGTTTACATCAGCCAGCAAGCGGGGACCGTGTTCCCATTCGGGCCCCACACCTGCCCTGCCAGCCAGGTTTTCAATCCTCTCCTGAAGGGCAGCAATTCTGTTTGAAGTCTTAGATCTGTTGGCAGGAGGTTCCAGGGGGTTGGTGCGGACACGGAGAAGGCCCTCCTTCGGGTGCTGGATAGATGTGCTTCCCTAGTTGATGGTACTATTAGAGAGCCCCTCCGGTCCGCTCTGGTTGGACGGGCAGACACTCTTGGGACGATGCGGTCTCTAAGGTATCCTGGCCCACTACCATATAGGGCTTTAAAGGTGAAAACCAGCACCTTGAATTGCACCCGGAGGCAAACTGGTAACCAGTGCAGCTCCCGAAGTAGCGGTGAGTCGCGGGCATAACGCCTGCACCCCATCACCACCTGGGCCGCCACATTCTGGACCAGCTGCAGCCTCCAAATGGTTGTCAAGGGCAGCCCCATGTAGAGCGCATTACAGTAACCTAGTCAGGAAGTGACCAGAGCGTGAGTGACCATAAGCAAGGTGTCCCACTCCAGAGTGTGCGCAATTGGTGAATCACCTGAAGTTGGGCAAAAGCCCTCCTGGCCACAGCCACTACCTGTTCTTCTAGCAGCAGCCGCGAGTCCAGAAGGACCTTTATCATGCCTTTATATTCTATCTAACAGTCCTCTCTGTAGCAAAGTTGCCATCTCTATCTAGTGCAATCAAAAAGCTACTCTAATGAAGAGGATTATATTCAACTTTTTAAATTCAAGATGCAGAAAAATGTTTTTTAATGAAACGGGGGACATAAATTTGTGCTTTCTGCAGTTTGTGGAAATAAGAAGTCACACATTTCCCACCACTGAGATAACGTGTAATTGCAGTATGGTAATTGATTTCAGAAGAGCCGGGACAGAAGAAGCTCTTGCTATCTCTCCCCCCATCCCACCCCCAGAAAACAACAACCCACAGGTGGATAAATGGGAAAATGCTATGCAGAAGCTTCTGAAGTGTGGATCAGTATTGTAAATACAGACATTCTAGCTAGTTTTATGCCCTCAGGGCATAAAACCCCAAAACACATCCAGCACACAAGAGATTTCTTCTCAAGAATTTTCCTTCTAAAGGTTTCTTCCCAAACCACAGTTGGTTGTTGTAGATGTTTATACATAAATCAACATATAAGGTAGTTTGGAGAGCTGCTGAAAAGGGAACATCATAAACACTGCTGCCTTTTGTGTTGGCCCCAATAAATATATGAGCCATTGGACAGAGATTTCTGACAAGAACAATAGTTGAACTGGCGGGGGAAATAATCTTTTACACAGATGGAACAGAACTGTCGGTCATGTCAGTTTGAACCTAAAAGAAAAGCACAAGACTGCTGATACTAGTTATGATTCTGTTGACTAGAGCACTGTCAGCCACTGGAAACATTTGGTTGTCCAAAAGAAGAGCCTAAACAGAATATTGACAGCAAAGAGTTAAGTGAAGGAGAATATAAGATTGAGCAATGAAAGAATGAATGAATGAATGAATGAATGCATGAATGAATGAATGAATGGGAACATCGATCTTCACTGTTTCACTTTTTGCTTTACTAGGTTCAGTATATCACTAGATCTGGCAGTTGTTTCACCATTGCCTGAAGTCGGAGAAGTAATCACTAGATGAAGTGATGCCTGAGAAAAAAAGAGCTTGGAAATCAGCCAACTGTATGATGACTGTGAACAGAGATACGGTGCTTCTTGGAAACTAGAAGACTGCTACCTCACCTATAGGGCAAAAAGATGTGAGGATAGCTTGTGAAAGAGACAGGGGAATCTTAATTCTTGGCTTCGGAACACAAGAGGACAGGATAATTGCTGGATGAAGGATTTGCTTTATACTATTAAATACACCAACAAAATTGAAACATTTAATTAGTGAACTTCCAACAAACCTCCAAAAAGGGATGCCAAAATGAAATTGTGATGGATATTAAACAAAGTTGGCAAACTGCTTGATGAATGGGGATTTCCAACCATATCCTGTCTAGTAGTTTTTGCTTATATTGATAAACATAATTTCTAACCATGCAAGATTTCTTGCTTTCTTTCAAGAGAAACTACAGGGAAAGTGTGTAACTGCTAAAGGAAATGACAGCTTTTAGATTAGGGTATCTTTGAGATGTGTGGTGACAGACTGATGTGGTTAAAATTGAAAATAACAACATTATGATCACCATACACAAGTAGGAGTAATAGTAATAAGAAGGAATCTTGTCTGAATTAAAATCCAGTTTATGCATGTGCTCATTTTATTCATTTTGATCAGAAAAAGATAGGTAATTGCATAAAAAGAGCAGACTTGCAGATTTTACTCTTCTTAATATTTAATTAGCACACCATGAAATTATACGGTTACAGTCTCTATTGAGTAGAATGAACAGGCTGTCTAGATTTTCACATTACTCTTCTTAGTACATTGAAAGTGACTTACTACTACTGTACTCGTTTGGGTATTATTATTTTTAGTATAGTAAGAACAGAAATTACTGTTGCGTTATCACATAAAATGGGGTGGTGGTGATGACAACAACACATGTTTTAGAACTAAAACATGAACCGTTCAGTATGATAAGCATATTAATTGAAATTTGTCACACCACTAACAGAAGCTGAAGGAATGCTAGATCACTTCATTTTTGCCTTTCAGCCTCATGAATGTAAAATGTGCTTGTAATCTAATACTATTCCACAGACAGGGCATGTCTTTAAAACTTCCACTTCATAAGACTCGAGGGAAAATAAGATCCCAATGAATGGTATTTACAGTTGCTTCATTTATACATGCTTTCAGTTGCTTTTCAGAAGTTAGTACATAAATTGAAGCAATTAAAAGTAATTGGGGCTGTTACTTCTTCCTTATTCAATCTGCTTCTTGATTTAACATGAAATTCTAACATCCAGTAAACATTTTCAAAATAAACCTATGATATGCACAAACCATCTAAGGTGCAATTCTGTATGCACCCTTAAGATCATAACAATACTTTTCATTCCAATCGGGTATACACACTGGGTACCACCGCTACTTGATTAATTGTTGATTTATTTCCCATGTGAAAATTATCTTAGATATCTACTCTTTTGTAGATGTTTTGGTGTATTCATATGTATCTATGTATGTACGCAAATGATTACTGTAGACAGTAGGTTGCAGTCTATAATTGTACTTTGTGTGTGTGTGGCAAAGTAAAAGCCTTTTGAATGCACTGAGAAAAAATACAGAAAAAATTATAAAAACAATATTTTCACACTGTCAAGTGCAGAAATGTTTACTAGCAACATAAGCCATTAAGTCGTTAAAAATGTTGTATAGCAAATGTGAATCGAAAACTGCATTAATTTGTTTATAAGTTGTTCCAAAACCTATTCATACACATATGACTTACTACACACATTACAGACTATTTGATTTCTCCTCCCTCCCATTAAAATTCTTCCTGCTAACAAAACTGACACAAAATGTTAAAAAAATATTTTCCTGTCTTTCATGGTGAAAGAAGCTGAAATTATTTAACAATTGAAAACATGCATGTAAAAAAACTTAAAAGGAAAAAGTATGTGTGTGCATTTGTGTGTATGAGAGAGAGTACACATGTGTACAAGAGCTCTGCTTTTCCTTTAAAGCCATGAACAATAGAAGGTCATGTGACAGGGTATCCTATCATTCACCACATTAATAGCTGTGCTAGAGTAATTACACTTGTGGTATTTTTGCCTCAAGTGAAATTCTGAAATAAGAGGATGGAAATTATGATACTGCTGATAAATATTAATAAGTGAACTTTTAATTTTTTTGCCACAATATTCAAAATGCTAAGTATCTAGCTAATGCTGAAGCAGCCTGATATGTGTTTGCCTCCAGGGACCATGATGCTTTATGCACTTAAGAAAAAAGTTTAACGGAATTAAAAATTAATATCTAATTAGAGCAAGGCTAATATATTTTGAAATGAGCAGAGAAGGCACACACACTTATGTGGCATATTTGCCACGCTCATTAATCTTACCTGTAAAGCAGCACTGAGAGGTGAGCAGTAGGTGTGGCTGGTCTGTATGTTTTTAATAAGTGAAGGGTTTCTGCACAAGGAAGACATGTAAAAAGAGTAAAGTTAAATGCAGCCAAGGCTTCTGTTCCATGGATTTTGGAAATTTGCCACATCAGAAAAACACCCTCAGAAATATTATTCTTTTGCTCTTTTAAAAATAATTCATAGATACTTTAACTGCCCTCACCTTCACTTATTATAGAGGGAAAAAATTCCCCAGTGAATTTCACCTCTAAAAACCAATAGTTGTTAGACCCTACTAGAACAGACCAACTGAACCAATGAGATTTTTGAAAAAGTGACAATTAAAACAAATCACCTTGATTCAGCTGGTATTCTCTGGGACAACTATATTTAGCCCAATATTTCAACTCCAAAAACAGAGACACTGCTTAGGTGTCTTCCGAGCTAATTCCCAGTACATAACCTTTACGCATTGAAATCCCAGCTCAGAAGATTGGGGAGCTTAAATGTTCTAAGGCAGAGTCTCTCCACCTTGGGCCCACAGATGTTCTTGGACTTTAGTTCCCAGAAGCCCTGATCAGTATGTGTATTGACTTGGGCTTCTGGGAATTGAAGTCCAATAACACCTGGAGGCCCAATGGTTGAGAAACCCTGTTCTAAGGGATACCTTAGTTATATATTGTTGGGTTCCCTTTAAAAAAAATCCCACAAGGTTTCAACATAGAATTTCCAGAATTTTGATTATCACCAAGAAACACCACAACAAAATTTAGATGATGTAAGGATAAGAACTGTATCAGTAAGAGCAGCCTAAACACCCTTGGCTTTTAGGCAAGACACTAAGGCTGCCCAGAACTCATGTGCTGAAACACAGCATGAAATCTGAAGGAAGAGGCAGTTCTTTCTGGTGTCTGCCTCAACTAGGAGTGATTTAATCATGTAACTATGTCCGATGCAGAAAACCAGTCGTATTTCTCATCCTGAGGAGAGGACGACTGGAAGGGAGGAAGGCCCCAATTAATAGTGGGCAACTTTATCAATTATCGGCTACTCTGTATTTCCTGGAAAATTTAATTAATGTATTTCTCTTATGGTGCTGAAGAAGCAATGAGCAGCAGCATTGCCCGGTATGCTGTAGTGGCAGAGAAGGAACCATGCATCACGAGAAGGAACTACTACTTCTATGGTGCTCTAGTATGCCTCCCCAAGCATCAACTCAAAGATAATTTCCATTGGTTTTAATGGGGCTTACTCATTACTAAAATTTTCAGGATTTTAACGTTGCTCTAAATCCAACCAAATCTGCCTGTTTTTTCTAAGGAAGCACTGGTGTTACACATTAAATATTATTGATGGGAATCCTGTGTACATTTGAGTGTAAGTCCTAAATGAAATGAGGCAGATATTCAACAACAGTTGTCACTGACTGATTGCACCAGAAGTTAGCCTCTTTCTGTAAGTACTCACAATGCTGCTCACTTCAAATCTTCAGTAACAACCAGAAAACATTGTCTAGTGTCATTCTGGCTTGCTTGTAATCAAAATTGTGGAACAAGAGTTATTGTCTGCAAGATCTGATTTTTGCAAGGGAAAAGGGGAGTCCATTCAGGAATATCACATCAGTGGTCTTGTTTTAAATAATCAGCACTGTTTTTAAATAATCAGAACAGTCAGAAATAGTAACACAAATTTTACTAAGCAAATATAGGGAAGCAAGAGCAACATAAAGGATCAATATGAAATCAGACTGATTGGTTATACTCTTACCAAATAGCAGCATGGTAAAGAATGTACCCATTGTTGCATAATAAAAAACGTCACCATAAACCAATAAGGAAATGTTAGCATAGGCATTTGTAAGCAGCAATGCAGGATATATATTTATTTTTCTAAGGCAAAGGCAATGCCATTGTTTTGTGAAATGTGAGTTTACATGAGGATGGATAAATCATGCAAAGCAAAAACAGACAACAAAAACATGGGGGGAAATAGCACGCACGCCACACGTGTGCACATACATACACAAAGCAAGTAAAAGCTCTTACTGTGTAACAAGCTCGCCAAAGTTTTCATCAGGGCAGAATTTTCGAGGACGGCCTCGTTGAATATGACGGCCACGTTTAAACTCTTCATCATCAACAGTCCAAAAGGACCCAAACTCATCCTCTACTCTGATAAAGCACTTATGCAGGGAGAGGTTGGTGCGAATAGCACCCTGGGATAAGATCGGCAGCAAACAAGATGAAGTGGAAACAAAGGGGACATGGGTTTGGGAATAGAACAGACATCAAATACAGGGGAAAGGAAAAAAGAAAGAAAATAAAATGCAATAAGCATAAGCCAATGGATTGTGAGGGTTAATATGCATTGCCACCTAAAAGCTACTAAGCATGTGATGCAAAACAAACACCAAGCAAGCAAGGGCAAAGGGGGCCGGTGGGCATACAAACGATAGTGATGAAATGCTCTCTGGTGTTTCCCCTTGACTGACGCAAGGTGAAACTGCCTGGATTGATCTACGACACCATCTAGCAGCCAAAGCCTCTTATGTTAAAACTGTAAACATGATCCAAGCTAGGCTAAGAAGTTCAAAGATGGTGGACGTACCCACTGATCTTTTGTGGCCTTCGTTTTTGGAATTCTAGTTCATCCACTGTCCATACTGCCCCTTTAACGTTTTCTACTCGCACAAAACACTTGTGAAGACTAAGATTATGACGCACTGCATTCTGCAGCAGGTATAAGAGAGAAAACATTGGGAAAAAACCTTCCATGAGAAAAAGAGACTTTAGCATTGTCCACGAACAGAAGCACTGTTAGCCGGCAAGTCCCCTTTCCCTCACCCGCCCTCCACACTAAACCATACCATATTTATAGATTTAAGACTTGTGAAAAATATAATAATGAAGCACATCGTTAGATTTTATTTTTTTGGTGCAGAATGGAGGTTTAAAAAAATAGTTTAACCTTGGCAAGGATAAAAAACATTGTAAGAATGTACATACAGTGAAACCTCGAGATAAGAATGGTTCTACATGCGAAAAACTCGAGATATGAATGGAAATCTTGGGGGGGGGGATTTTGAGATGTGCATTTTTAATAAGTTTTTTTAGATACAGAAAAGTATACAGTGACCTCTAGTGGCCACTTCTGGTAATATAATGCGTTTTCATTATGTTTTGAGATACAATTTTTTCAAGATACGAACAACCTCAAGGAACAGATTAAATTTGTATCTCGAGGTTTGACTGTATGTGCATTGCATAGTGGATCATATTTGGTCAATCACAGAAGAAAAGGGCTAAAATGTTTTTGACGTTGACATCACACTTTGCATGAAAGTTTATTCTCTCCTGAAAGAGAAAACAAAATCTACAAAGACAGCAAAAACAATAATTCTGAGCAATCACTGAAGGTTTGATTTTGATTGCCATGGCCAACTAATTGCTCAGCAAACATGTCCACAAGTAACTCCACACATTATGTTTGTTGTGACAAATTTTGGAAAACATAAATCTATCAAATATAGGTCTGAAATAATTTCATATTCATGTCTTTCACCACATGTTCCATATGTAAGGCACCTTTTGCTTCTGATTATTGACTAGGCATTTGTTAGATACGAGAAGATCCATAACTCCACAATTCTCCTCCTCTTTGTGAATTCATTCCTTATGGCACACACATCACATCACTGTAGTGACTAATCGTCTAGATATGTTGTGTTTAGCCTCGCTCAGCTAATTAGGCTGAATTCAAATTTACAGAAGCAGTATACTTGCATAGTAGACAGTATAACATTAAATTTGTGAAGTGAACCACAGGGTGTCCGAAAAGTCACCATACATAGGGAAAATGGGAAATTGTAGCTAAATTTACTTTTGTGTACAAAATATTCATTATAAAATCTTACAAATTATTATCTATATGTTGGCCACCTCTTTTTACACACACACACAGTCTTCTCCCCCCACACATGGCAAACACGTTCCAAGTTATTTATTGCTATGCAGTTTTACCTATGAATGGCGATTTTTGGGACAGCCTGTATAAGGGGCCATTCAACCAGTACGTGATTCTCAGGGGGTGGGGGGTCTGCCATTTGAATTACGGAAAATTAGGTGGGGGCGGGGGGTCAGGTCAGAAGTGGTTTACCATTGCCTTCTTCTGGGGGCACCCTGGGGACTCTGCAGCTGTTCCAAGGCCCCACAGGGTGCCTATTCTGGAATGCACAGTGGGGAACTGAACTCCTAACTTCTTGCTCCACAGCCAGGTATTAACTTACAGAACGATGTAGCTAGCTCTAAGTTGAATACAGCAACATATCTAACAGAACCTGCCTGATGCTCCTCTCTAGTTAACTACAACTGGCAGAATGGGGGCACTCCAGAAATGCACAGGTCAACAAAGAGTCAATGGGGAGCCAAGTTTATAGGTCAGAGAAATGTATGGTTACATGTTTAAGTAAACCAAAAAAATTCTAAGCTTCTTATACAATACACTGAATTAGGCGTATACAGGGAAAGCATTCTAATCATGACTGTCTCAAATCACTGTGCAGACCTATGCTGTGCATAATGCACATATCATGTTAATTAAATAGTACAGGGACGTCTGATCAACCTGGGGTAGGAAACCTTTGATACTGCAGTTTCTCAGTGTAACTGATTTCTTCACCCTTGTAATAAATCTTTTCCTTCAGTCTAGGGTAGCTGAACAAATACAAGGATATACAGATTTTTGGCATACAGAAAATTAATAGTAATAAATTGCTAAATAAGCCCATACATATGTGCAAACTGATGAGAAACTCTAAGTTATTAAATAGGTTCCACTGTTTTGCCCTATGTAAAGATTTGGCTGCAAGAAATGACAATTTTTGGCTGCTATATAACTGGTATTTTATATATGGAGTCTGCAGATATAAACACGTATAAAACTCAACCTGGTATACAATTCAGACAGTCTCTGATGGTCTATTTTATGTTCCTACATCTCTGTCAAGAGGGCAACTCCTTAGTTGGGGAGGAATGTCAACTGGGTATAGCATTAACAAGAGGGAGTATGGAGCATGTGGTGGATGATTCAGTCAGTTCCATGAAGCTTGATTTTTAATTAATACATTTAATGAGTCTTATCCTTTTTTAACCATGAAGAAGGAATTGTTTCTCTCTAAGCAGTGACTTTCTATGACAACTGCTCCCAATGAATTACTTTGGATTGGCATGAAATGGAGGGGGGCGGGGGGCAGAAAAAGGATGTGACTTCACTGTTTTGATCCCTGGTGATACAAGAAAGAAAAACATTGCTCTGTACATGGAAATCACAGACAGTACAGATATAATCCTTGAATACAAGTGTTTCTGTTTATTGAAATAGAGTCTTATTCTTCCAACTAATTACACAGCCGTATGTAAAATGTTTGCTTTGGTTTTTTAAAAAATACAGTATATCGTTGGCTGGCAATCTGCTTGTGAACTCTCCAGGACTGATTCAGAATAAGCTTGGCCTAAGTGAGTTCATCTTGTCTGAACCAAAAGTTGGCATGTCTGACCTTGGCTGCATTTTAGGTTACGATTTGTCCCTAGTAGTGTCATGCCAAATCCTCAAACAAACATATCAGCTCTAACAGCTGGCAGCAAATATAAAACAAAGATACTGAACATGGGTTTCTTGTGCCTTGATGGCCAGAAATGTCTTCTTAGAAGTCACACAAAAAGGTCCCTCTACTATAGAAGCACATGTTAAATGAAACATAAGGATGGGAAATGATAGGGGCAGCTAATATTAGGCTGTGTTCTTTATTAACCAGACACAAAATGCCCAAGAATGATTTCTCCAATAGCTTCTCCAATTATCTTGTGGCACTATAAAGATTGATCTGAGGAAACATGCTGCAGTCCATCAATATTGATGCCAAAATATTTTTTTTCATCTTTAAGGTGTCACAGTGTTTTTTCATTCCTTAAATGTTAGGAGCTTTGACCTGCGGGGTTCAAAACTATAACAGTTTGTTTTGAAATAACCCCATCCCAAATATTCATACCATTAATCAAACTTACAAAATTTTAGAATCAGATCTGCATTTGTTGCTTCTTGTCTAATAACAAATCTCTGTGTGTGCGCAAAAAAAAAAGGTTTACAAAAGGTAATGCACTGACTTTGATTGTTGTCTTAATAATATGGTATATTATTGCATCTAGAACTGCAGAGTTTCAGCTTTTATAGACCTGCACACCCTACAATGAAGTGCCATGCTAAATAGACTCTCAAATATATCAAAAGTCAATATACAGTGGAACCTCATACAACGAAATCGCATAACAATTAGGTTTTTTTGGGGGGATGACGTCTCGCATATAAATTTTCCCTATGTACAACAATTTTTCAATGGGAAAACCACTTAGCAAAATATATATATATATATATCATTGTACGATGCATCCTATAGGGAAAATTGCTATATGATGCATGTATAGTATAGCAATTGTTTCGTACAACAACGAGCACCATGGAACGGATTAAAATCATTGTATGAGGTTCCACTGTACATGCCTATGCTTGGACAACTATCTTCTTTTTAATGGCCTAACAGAGCCAGGCCATTATCAGAGAAAGATTCTACATAAATAGGTACAGTTAGAAACCCCTGAATCTCCTGTGGAAATACCTTCTGCCCACAGGTGAGTGGGTGGAACATTTCATTAGTGAAAATTAATTCTGTCAGTGGTGGTCTTGGTATTCCCCCCCTTTAAAAAAAAATAGAAGTGTTCCCAACATTATGGAAACTCTGTCTCAGGAAATTCTTTGTCCCTGAATGCAAGGATTTAAAAAAGGAGAATCTACATCCCTAACATGGATTTCGCAGTCTGAGAGAGGAATATTTTTGAGTGAGGACTGAACATTTGAGGGATTTGGCACTAATGACACATACCTGCCTTACATTCAGTATCAAGTCTTGAGCAAGTTAGTTTTTAATTGAATTAAGTTGTCTTTTGTCCAGTGGAAGCTACCTAGAAGAAGATTACAAGTAGGGCATGAGGTTTATGGTGTCACTCTGCTGTTTGGCCCCAGCATATGGAATTCGGAAATACTGTCTTTAAACATGGAGGTTTCCTTTAGCTATTATAATTGCTCCCAAACCTGTCACTGCTGGTATGCAAACATCTCAAGAATTAGGCGTTGTCTACATTTTTCTATTAGGCAGGCTGTGGAATAATCTAGAACAGGGGTGCCCAAACTACACCCTGTAGGCCAGATCTGGCCCTGACACCAATTCATCCGGCCCGTGAAGCACTTGTTGCTCCTGGAAGTGGAAGTAAAATGTGCCCATCACTTGCCCACATCCCATACGGGCGCATTTTACTTCCATTTCCGGGAGCAACAAGGGCTTTATGGGCCAGATGAATTGGTCTCCGGGGCCGGGGCATAGGCCATAGTGACCTGCCCCCTGAACCACGTGACCGGCCCACGTCCTGAAAAGTTTGGGCACCCTGATCTAGAATATTCTTGCTCTCAACAGGATTGTTTGGCACTGAAGCCCAGGTGTGCAAGGGGGGTTGAGTACTGAAGGTGGAATACTTCCAAACATCTTCTCCTCTGATTAAGAAAAGACCTGTTAAGCCTTGCCTCTCCACCCTATTTTGTTTACCAATAAAGTTTTTCCAAGCCAATTTTGGGGCCAAGATGTTCACTGAGGTATTCTGGGTTGCTAAGTCCAGTACCTTGGTTCTCAATTGTCTGGCTATGGAAGGAAAGCATCAACCACTCAAGTCAGCTACCCAAAATGAAGGGCTGGTGCATTTAGGCCTAGCCTGTTTTGTCTTTCCCTTTTTGGTAGGTGCGGTTCAGAGCTGGAGCGGTAGAGAGTTTTCCCCTAGGCAGAGCACAAGGGTAGCCAGATGCAATTTCCAGTGCCCAAGAGTGATGCTGCCAAGAGTAAGACCCTCCTCACTACCCTTCATAGTAATGGTTAATTTCTAATTGTGTACACTGCTTCTGGAAACCTGCTATAGAAAGATGGCCGATAAATATTATACATACTGGGTCAAAACAATTAAATGCCTTAGCATGGACTGATCCTGAGTTCTTCATGGAAAAGTGCATCAATGAACTTTCCATATTACACAGATTTTTTCAAGTGTGATCCAAGTTATATATGAAGTGCAGCACTCACTAGCCAAGATGGCTAAGAGCCAGCTGAATTGACACGAGGCCAGCTAAAACTGTGCTCAACCCAAACCTCTTCAAAACAAAGAATGTTGGAAATGACTTAGGGCTGTCCATTTCTTGGTCTGTCTTTGTATGCCCCTGTCCCTTGGCTGAAAGAAGCCTGAATCTGGCTTCACCCAGCTCTTCACCCATTACGTTCATTTCCCATCTCTTTTCTGACCGGCTAATCTGACCTCTCGTACAAAAACTGCACAGTCACTAAAATCTACTTATATTGTTTCATTTTCAGAACAGAATATTTGAATTCCCTCCCTCCGGTTTTTAAAAATAATAATCTATTGCCTCTTTTACAGTTCAAATGTTGCTTGAGGATCTGGCATGAGAACTTTTCAAAGGTGGTACAATGAGAAAATTAAAAAGTGTGCAACAGTGACATTTCTTCTGTAATAAGCTGTTGTGACAAAGGCATAAATTACCTTCCCCTAGAACTCAGGGGAGGATAAATAATAGTTTAGTGTACTGTGCAGAAGGAGGAGCAGCATCCTGGAAAGAAACTCTGGGGAACAAATATTCAGGTGCCATGTGTACCATTTTGGATTGCAGCCATCTTAAAAGAAAGGAGCATTCTAAGAGAATTTGAATACACAGAGAAATTAACTAAACAGAGCCAAACTACTGAAATTTAAAGCACCAGGAGTATTTTGTTAAATTGCTAGATTTAATATTTTTATTGGCTTGTGCCTTTACCTGCTGTGCCCAATTAAGCTGTATTGTGTTTCATAATACATTATTGAATGTTTGGAGAAGTTGGCATATTAATTTAAGGGAGGTGTAAGCTGTCTGAAAAGCTAAATTTCTATGAATCTTTGAAGGAAAAAAAGAGTTTGCAGTTTTGAGCTGAAAGAATGTACATCCAAAACTACCACCTGATAATGTGCCATCTTCTCTCTCTCTCTCTCTCTCTCTCTCACACACACACACACACACACACACACACACACACACACACTCTCTCTCTCTCTCTCTCTCTCTCTCTCCTGTATCTTAACAGCTAAAATGTTTCAATCCTAAAAACAACTACACCGGTGGGACGCACAGTTTAATCACCTAACGTGAAATAGGGGGAAACCAATAACTGGTATTCAAATGAGCAGTATTTAAAGTCAGAATAATTTTTCTGATGAGCATCAAATTGTATGTGCTGAGAAGAGGCATCCTGTGTGTGTGTGTCACAACAACTGGTCTAAATTTCGAAGTCTACACACAGCTACAACTGGTGGTGTCCACAGCACTGTCTGTTCTGTACATGCCAAAGAGCAAAGCAAGATGTGCACAAAGCAGCAAGCCATACCTTCCACGTGGCTGCATTGCGTCTGAAGTAGGCAAACATTCGTGTGAACCAGTTGTAGATTTCATTTAGTGTTAGCTGCTTTTCTGGAGACTCAAGAATGGCCTGTAAAGCGATTAAAATGCAGCAATGATTGAAGAGTAGAATGAGGAGAAAACACACTTGCACATTTATTTGAATAAATAAAATAATATGTGACTCAGAGCACAAAACCCCGAAGAAGGTTTTGCACTACAATCTAAGATTAATGGTTGTATTTAATAGCTCAATGGCAAAATTCAAAATGGAATTATCTAATTGTTTTGAGTTTTATTTCTGTTTCCTTACAGAAATATTAATTTATTAGTCATTCATAAAGCAGAATCAAAGAAAAATGCAAAACATTTCACTAGATGATTAAAGCTTAGTAATTATTTTGAGCTCAGATTAATTCTAGGGATCAGAGATTACTGTAGCTTGTGATAATTGACTTGCCATCTTTAAACAGGCTCATTTTCACTGTTGTGTGAAATGAATTTCCTAATAATCACATCGTATTGTAATACTTAATCAAAAGCAATTATGGTATATGTATTGCAGTTGTGAAGAGAGAGAAAAAACCCTATAGCAAAGGCTTCAGGATGTCTCTATGCTAACAGGCTCTTGAGCGGGCTGTAACATCACACATACATATAGCCTTGGATCAAAGCAGATTATTCAGTGGTGTCTTCCTTACCTGCCTAATTAAAGATGCATACGTGAAAGGTGGTCTGACTTCTGCATTCTTGTAGAACTCTTGGTTCTGTGCAAGATCTGCTAAACAAAGGAGAAGTGTTTTCCTATTTTAGAGACCCACAGTTCAGAAGTAATACATTAGTGGTGGGAACTTAAAAGTCCTCTGCAGCTCTGTCCACTTACCTGAAGAGATGGGCACGTTGTATTTGTCAGAGTACCGCCTTCGGATAGGCCCGACACTGTGCATGCTGGTAGTAGTGATGACAGAAGGTCCCTGGGTAATGGGTGTGATGGGTGCCGTTGGGGTGGTGGGGGTATGAGGTAAGCTCTGCGGAGAAGCCTCTGACGCCGTCTTTGACAGTGTGACACTAGACACGAGATTCAGCTACAAAAACAGAAGGAATAAAGCACATCATTAAAAGTAAGTCTTTACAAATTTCTCATGAATAGCTGGGATGCTGTAATTAAAGACTGTGAGATGGAGACCGAGAAGTTCCTGGATCTAACAGTACTTAAAGAACAGTAATGGACAAGCTATTACCTCTGTCCTCAGCTATGTTCTACTGCAAATAAGAAGCTGAACAATGCAGTCCAGTGATGGCGAGCCTTTTAGAGACTGAGTGCACAAACACAGGGGCGGGGTGAACTCTGTGCTGGGGGAGGAAGCGCTCCCATTGGGCTGCTGGGTAGAGCAATCTCTGTGCTGGGGCGACGGCGCGCATGGCCACAGATAAGGCTTTGAGTGCCACCTCAGTCATGAGTGCCATAGGTTCGCCACCACTGATGTGGTCCTTCATTGAAGTTACCAAGCTATGGCAGAGGCTGGAACACCCTTTTCCATGTAGAAAATAATGGGTACTGTTTCTAAACAAATATTTATTAAAATACTATTTAAAATGTTTCCTTTCTAAAGGCCTGAGTGCACAACAAAAGCATTTCTGATCTTTAAATAAGTGTGTGAAGACTTCTAATAATAGCTTTTAACAGTACAGATTGGTTTTCAAAACTAGCCCCTTCCCCCCCAAAATAAACAAATGTTTCTCTGAAAAGTTCTATTTTATTGAGACCCTTAGTAAAGAATTACTAATAATATTCATTCTGGTTCATATTCACAACCATCCTTCAGACAAAGAGGCCCAATGAAAATACAAGAATTTGGGTCAATACAATCACCCATTTTCAGTTCGATTTTATTGAGACCCTTAGTAAAGAATTACTAATAATATTCATTCTGGTTCATATTCACAACCATCCTTCAGACAAAGAGGCCCTCTGAAAATACAAGAATTTGGGTCAATATCACATCACCCATTTTCAGGAAGATTTTCACTCTGGCATAACAAACTATGCCCAAATTACTACATATGAAAGGTACATATAAACAAGATATTCTTTCCCTCCTATTTATTCATGACAGTGCATGTTTTAATTAATTTTGGTAAGTACTGTTGTTCAAGTCTCACAACTGTTGAATTATAATCACTTCAATAGAAATGTGCAAAACTTCAAACTAAAAGTAGATACATAATATGTATGCTGGGGGAGGCTCTTCTACAGAAGAAATACATCATTTTAATGCCGAGAAAGAGATAGCTAAATTATTAAAATATTTCCTATACCTGTTTAATCACTTTCTACTGCTAAGCTAAAGCAACAGAAATATCACATTCCACTCTAACTACAATCTAATTTTAGATCCAAACTAGACATTACATTAACTATGTGTTTCTTTTTTAGATGCTTATTGAGAGGCACAATGTTTTATAATGAACAGCAGCCACAGGCAAGAGAGGAGAAATGTAGCAGCAGTTTTGTTCCATCCCTCACCTGTTTCCCCCCAGGAAATATTATCAAGAGGGTCAGGGATCATACCTGTCAAGTTTTGGATTTGGAAATAAGGGAAATTTCCTGGCAAATAAGGGATACTTGACAGCTATGCTTATCCTGTGCTGCCCTCCAATGGCGGCAATAGGGCATTGCAGTCTAATTAATAAGGGATGACAGCGGGAAAGAGGGTAAAATAAGGGGTTTTCCCAGCCAATAAGGGATACTTGACAACTATGTCAGGGATGGGTAAAAAGCAGAAGAGAATGTAAGGAAGGAACACAAGAGCTACATGTCCTTGACAAGCAAGATACTGAGTGAGGGTGTGATACTAGACTACCAGTGTGTGGAGTTAAATAGAGTTGGTCAAGGGAAACACAAAGTTGACTGGTTGATTTGAGTCAGCAGGCCCGTCTCATTTTTTCATGGCCAAGTTTTTATTTTGTTTCTTAACTTTTGGAGTACCAATTGCACTGAATCTATTTTATGCCCCTTTGCCTAGCATTTATCCCGTAGGATAGAAAAGGCAGCTAACAACAATGATGCAACTGAAAAGTTTCACACAAAAAAATGAAACCCATTCTATTCTATAGCATCTTTGGAGGTCTGGCCAAGTTATCCTGCTATGGTAATAGAGTAGACCCTACTGCCAGCAACTCAACGCAGAGTGCCAGGCAGTGGTTAACTAACCTGACAACCATGAGGACCAATGGCCTTGGGTGCCGAGGTCCACTGGGAAGGGTGATGATCCCCAAGTGGATTAAATCCCACTTGAATCCATCTTGATGGAGGGAAGCAGCTTCATCAATACTAGCCTGGGGCCGATGTGGACTTTGCGTACCAAAAGGGGTCAGGACCAGAAAGTGGCTCACGAAACTGGATCAGTGGTACGGGAGTCATGCTGCGATGGGGAAGGCAGATGAAAGGCCACTGCATTATATTGTCCCCAGGACAATCTTCATAGCTGATCTCAATTATGATCACCTATATTTGGATTTGGATGCGGCAGAAGATCATCTTTACACACTTTTAAGCATTATAGGCAGCACTAAATCAATTTCCAGAGCTGCTCTACTCCCCAAGCTCTGTGGAGTGGCACTCTGTTGGAAACAGCATGGATACTGTTTCATCATTACTATTCAAACCACTCAATTTCCAATAAGTTCAATTTTGTTTTTACTGTTTAAAAGCTTAAACATTTAATCTGCTTCTATCGGGGAACTGGGTGGGGTGGGGCAGAGAGAAACCCAAAGGTCAATGTTCTCCAGTTAAGATATTTGAATGGAGTTAGATTTTTTTAGTCTTTTCAGGATAGGTAGCCGGACTCGCAATAAACACAGAAATTGAGGAAGAGCCAAAGGAGGGGGCACTGCCTTTAACAGGCTTGACAAATGACACTGCGATTCACACCCACTGCTGGGCTGCCACTAATAAGCTACAGAGGAAGCAGCCAATCTCAGCTAATTACCAGATAAAATTGTATTGTAAGGACTCTAATTAGGAGATGCTTATGGAGGTGATCTAATGATTAAACGCTGCATTCGAATGACCCCACCATCAATGTGCAATGGTGCAAGATGTCACTAGAATATTTTGTAGAAACAGTAATTTTATTTCAAGGGGGGGGGGGGGAGGCAGTAATATTTGTAATAATGGCTACGAGGTAAACTAATTAAAAGACAGTTCCTAGAGGAAGGCTGTGGCTTTGAGCAGCTGTGGCCGTTCCAAAACAAAGTGCCAAATCTTGACAGAGGAACTGCAGTCAAGTGGAAAATCTCTGCCTGACCTCTGCTCTTGCTATTAATTTGCAGGAAAACTAATGACACATATACATATTCCCACAAAATTGTTCTAATTGCTAATTTGCCAAAGGAGCCCAGTTTCCAAATTAAACATGACTGCAGTGTGGGAGGAAAGAAGAAGAAAGGGGGGGAGGTAGGACAAGGTAGACTGCTCTTGTAGGACTCTAGGCGTCAACTGAGAGACCTGTTGGTGGACAGAAACCAAGTCCCTGAAATGATGGCCTCGTTATCTCCTATGGAAGTTTGGATTTACACTGGTCAAACATTCTTTTTAACAGGTCCAAACCTCTATCACTTGTTGTGGGGAAAATGGAACAGGGAGACAATTTAAACTGAGTATTTTTGAATGACATGCTGCTTTCATTGTCCCAAACGGTGTGAAGCGTAGTAGACCTGTTCCAAGCTTAATGTTGGGTTTTTGTTGCAATCGTAAGGGGATGAATCTTTATAATCTTTATTATGAACTATTACATCTTAATTTCATCATCAGTTAACAACTACAAAAAGATACCCCATCTAGACTCTGCAATAACTAAAGGCAGTCTTGCAGGCCAAATAGCAATAGCAATTACCCTTTATAAACCACACCATAGCACTTAGTGCACTCTTTGGACGGTTCACAAGGTAATTAGCATTTTGCCCCCCAACATGCTGGATACTCTCTTTACTGATCTTGAAAGAATGAAAGGCTGAGTCAACCTTGATCCCCATCAGGACTGAACTCACAACAGCAGGACTGAACTCACAACATTTTGCAGCAGTTTAATCACTGCATCACTAGGGTTCATGAGATCAGGAAGGGTTTGGACTGGGAGGATTTCATTTCCTCATGTAAATGTTCCCCTATTTTCTTTTGCTGTGATTTGAAAAATAATAATCAGTTTGCTGTAATTAATTTTGATGAGGTGTCATTTGTGTTAAGGAATAACAAAGGGAAATCTCAGCTGGGCTTTATTATTAATACAGACAACAGTCACTTCATCTGGGATGTGCAGGTGAAAGTGTATTCTGGCCAGTGCAAGAACTGGGAGATGGGCATCAAGGTCACTGGCACTTATGGGAACTAATTCTACGGTACTGTCCTCTATATGTAGTCATGAAGTTGATTTTATGTAATGATTGTATTTGATTGATGCTAACATTCTGTGAGAGCGACTAACTGGATATCTGTCTGATTTGGTTTATTAATAATGATATTGATGCTGACGTCTGGAATTGCTTTTATCTTTATGTATTTTTATATTATGGTTTATGTTATTTGCTATGTTGTAAGTCACCTAAAGTGACGTTTTACCAGCTAGGTGGTGTATAAATTCACTAAATAAATAAATGAAGTCTGGATTTGCCCTGGTTGTATCACTGCTAAGCCTCATGTCCTATGCAGCTCCTAATCAACATGGTTAGAGAGGACTAGCAATCTCCATCTCTTCCTTTGTGAGTGACAAACCTAAAGAGAGGTTCCTGCTCATGTGTAGCAGGTTCCTACAGGGACTGCGGTGGCTTAGTGGTTAAGACGCTGAACTTGACAACTGGAAGATTGGCAGGTCAGCAATTCAATACCCATGTGCTGCATGCCAGAGACAGCACCTATCTGTCCCAGGCTCCTGCCAACCTAGCAATTTGAAAGCAAGAAATTGCATGTAGATAAATAGGGACCACTTTGGTGGGAAGGTAAACAGCGTTCCATGCGCTCCAGTGTCTAGTCATGCCTGCCATGTGTCCATGGAAATGTTTGCAGACACAGAGAGTACTGGCTCTTTGGCTATAAATGGAGGTGAGCACCGAACCCTAGAGTGGGATATGACAGGCTTTCGAGCAAGGGCGACCTTTACCTTTACAGATTAGTAGAAAGCCTACTCAAGACCTACTGGTATTTATGTGGGGAAAATAAAAAAGGATGGCTAGAAGCTTTCTTCTAAACAAGTTGGTCACTCAGGACTGGAGAATAACTGAATGATTTCCACCTCTGTTAAGTGGCCCAGAAATGGTACAAAGCTAGAGTTCTCAACCTTTTAATGTCAGGGGCCGGGTTACACTCCCTCAGCCAGCTTCGGGGGCAGGACGGCCATTTTGTCCTTCCTCTACCACATGGTACTTCCTGGTGTGGAGGAGGCGGTGGGGGCCCCCACATGAAATGGCACTGTGGGCCACAGTTTGAGAATCACTGGTATAAGGTTTGAGAAGACACATTATACTAGTGTAACGCTTGATTACTGAAAGGCTTTAAAGAACAAGTATGCAAACTACCCTAAAATCTAATGATCATTAAAAAAAAGATTTTATGTGGGCTTTAAAAAAAATGCGGTGGCTGAAATGTGTTGCACAAATGACTCATTTCCTACAAATTCTGATTGTGTTGCATTAATTTAATCTGAACAGTCAATGTAAATAACAACACCATTGACATCTGAATTTCCTCTTGGCCCTTTGGGAAAATAAACCTGAAGATACAGTAAAACCCCGACTTACATATGTCTCAAGCTACATAAAATTCGACTTATACAATGATTTTGTGCTAAAACCATGTCCCGATTTACACGATTTCCTAAGGGTTTGCTTTGAGTTACATAAAGATTCTATTTCCTATGGGTTTGCTTCAAGTTACGTAAAATTTCATTTCCCTATGGGTTTGCTTCGATTTACATAAAATTTTCATTTTCCCCATTGTTTTGCTTTAAGTTATGTAAAAAAACCGATTTAAGCAAAAGCCTACGGAATGGACTTTTTTGTAAGTAGGGGTTTTACTGTATTTAAAAAAAAATTAAAAGGAGGGAGGAGGGAATTCTCAGACCCATCTCATCAATGTTTTCTAAATAATTAACATTATTTTATGCAAGGGGAGCATATATGCATACACAAATACCTGTCAACTTAAAAAAAACTAGGTCTGAAGGTAATACAAGCAATCAGAGACAAAAAGTAGCAAACAATACCAGGAAATTTAACACGTTAAGCAAAACAACCCTACAGACTAGGCTGAGCCCATATGTGGTGCTTCAGGGCACCATAGTACCACCATGGCTTTGGCTGTAACATGTGCTTTATAACTGGATCTTAAGCAAGTTAAATAACCTCTGATTGCTAGCCACTGAAAGGGAATATGGCTCTTGGGCCTACTGGGTTTTGTGTTCTTTCACACTTCTCCCATGGAACATTTTCATATGAATTTTAATATATATATATATATATAAAACTGCATGCAATGCAGGATTTGGCAGGCAGCAATCACTTAGCAGGTGTTGTTATTGGCAATGATACTAAGGAAACCCAAGCTGAGGAGTGGGACTTAATGAAAAACAGTATATAAAAACAGCTTTTGTGTGATGCATTTGCAAATCTCTTTTTATTGCTATGTATCATTATTTTTCAAACTATAAAATACAGCTACAGCAGCTAAAATGCTCAGTCATTACCTCACAGTTAAAAGGCTATTTTTTTAATGCTTTGTTTTTACAGTTGCTAAAAACAGGATTTCAAAACAATCCTAATTGCTGTGGTTAGGGTGAAGGAAAATATGTAAAAACTAACCAACAGTTATGTCAGCTCCATAAAGACAGATGTACTGCCAGGTATGCAGAAACGTTTGAGCCAAAGAAATAAGGGTGCATTCCTTCATAAGGGTGCATTCCTTCTGTCAATTTGTAGCTATGGTGTGCCACCTAAAAGTGCAATGAGCCTTTGTTTGTCATCCTTGGAACCTCTGTTATTCTACCTTCATATATGCATAAAAATAAGCAAACAACTGGGGTACACAGAAAGAGCCTCCTTGAAGATTGTGGATCTGGATGGGGTCCAACGGGCTACAACTGAATCCTGGCAAGACTGAGTGGCTATGGGTCGGGGCTCCCGCGTTATCTTGGGAGCGACCATCTTTGGTTCTGGATGGGACTATTTTGCCCCATCAGACCCGGTGCGTAGTCTGGGGGTCTCCCTGGGCTCGCAACTCCTGCTTGATGAGCAGGTGGCAGTCATGGCCAGGAGGGCTTTTGCACAACTTTGTGTTATACGCCAGTTACGCCCACTCCTAGATCGGGACTCCTTGCTCATGGTCATGCACACTCTGGTCATCTCCAGACTTGACTATTGCAATGCGTTCTACATGGGGCTGCCCTTGATGACCATTCGGAGGCTGCAATTTGTCCAGAATGCGGCTGTCTGGGTGGTGATGGGATGTGGGCGGTAGCCCGTGCCTCACCACTGCTTTGGGAGCTGCACTGGTATGCCTCCGGGTGCAATTCAAGGTGCTGGTAATGACCTTAAAAACCCTACATGGTAGTAGCAAAGATACTTAAGAGACTGCATAACCCTGAGAACATCTGTCCATCCCACCAGAGCAGACTGGAGAAGCTCTCATTGTGCCATCTGCTAGGAAGGCTCGTCTCTCTAGCTCCAAAAGGAGGGCCTTCTCTGTGTCTGCTCCGGCACTATGGAACCTCCTGCCAATTGAGCTGTGTCTCCAGACGGAGTTGCTGTCCTTCAGGAAAGGTCTAAAAACCTGGCTGGCAAAGCAGGTGTGGGTCACCAGTGATGGGGTGACCCCTGCCTGCTGGCTGATTTAGTAAGAACACTCTCTCCCTCTTTTAATCTGTAGGGGTCGGAGTAATTTTTGGTGGCAGTTTTAATGGGGTCTTCATTGGTTTTTAAAATGTGATTGGTTTTATTTTCTGTGAGCTGCCCAGAGTCTTCCGAGTTGGGTGGTAATATAAAGCAGAAGAATAAATAAATAATAGTTTAGAACCACAATTGGGTGTACCCTGGTAACAGCAATGCCGGTTAATATTTCTCACACAAGGTCAGGCAAAAAGAACTGCTGAATGAGTTCATCAAAAGGTGCTTTGATTTTGGTAGTTTCATGTCTGGCTTAGACACAGGAGGAGGAGGAGGAGAAGCAATGAGCAACTATTGCATTAGGTATGATCCTCCAGGGAGAATAGTTAGCCTATAGGCTTGGGCAAGCTGCACAGTCCCAGAAAACCTCCAGAAGAAGAGAATAACAAATCTTTCCCAAGTATTTCTAGCTAGAAAACTCTGAAAAGGGTTGCCATATGTCAAGATTGATTTGACAGCTCATCATCATCATCAGTAGCAGCAGCAGCAGCACTAGTTGGCTGTAACATAAATAAAGAGATTTAATAACTCCCTGCTGAGGCATGCATTTAAAAGCTGAAACAGGTATTTTCCAACCCTTACTTTGGCCTTTTTTCACTCTTGGATTGCTTCACATCAGGAATGACCAGAATAGCAGATGTTGTAAGACAGCCTTGCCTAAGCTCTCTTCCCAAGCTAAAAATCAAAGCAGTGAATGACATTTTATCTGAAGAAATTTACCCTTGTTCCAAGGATCAAAAGAACAAGTGGGTTAAGTGAAAACAGAGATATGCAAGACTACAGGGCTCAGTGCTTTAAGGTTCAGTGAATTCCTGTCCAGTCAATCAACAACTAAAAAATAAATAAATGGGGAAGCATACAATCTCTATCTCCTGACCCAGTTAGGATGTCAACCTAAGGTAGGCTGTGATGAAGAAATCCGGAAGGGGGATGCTTCTTACCACAGTTTTGTAAAGAGCTACTGTACTCTGAAATGGAGTAACACTCTTTTAAGTTTAGAATACTGTCACCTGCTATAGCCTGTACAGAAACCTTTAGAGGTGTTTCTACACAAAACGTTGTGAGTTGTTAAGATTGCCAGTTCAATTTGATAAAAGAGCTGTTCAATTATTTTTGACTGCCTACCTTCGCACCAGAAGATCTTTGAATGGTAAAACTTGACATGTATTGCTAAATACCTACTACCATTTGATCTTATCCAGGGGTATTTGATTCTTCGCTCCTTCCCACACAGGCCTACTTAAGCAACCTGATCCACATATTCATGCCTTCTCTCCATTATTTGAACAATTATTTCCTTTTTTGCTGCATAGTCTTCTGGCCTGCAACCTGGCAAATGTTGCATGTATAAACATAAAAACATACTTGAAAGGGTAGGTTACCTACCGTAAACATAGTTCTCCGAGTGGTCCTGTGAGCATTCATACTAATGGGTTTCTCGTCTGCACCTGCGTGGTGGTCGGCTCTTCCAAGCTTAGCTTTTGAAAGAAAGCACCATCCCTGCATGCCTAGCGTCGGGGCCCTGACATGCTCCCTCAGTTCCATTTGCATAGCCGCTGTATGGGCAGTATCTACAATGAAAGAGGGGAAGAAGGGCGGGATGTATGGAAGTTCACAGGACCACTTGGAGAACTATGTTTACGGTAGGTAACCTACCCTTCTCCTTCGTGGTCCGCAAGCATCCATACTAATGGGTGATTCCCAAACTGACTTACCAGGATGGAGGGCGTCATTGGAGAACCGCGCCCAGGACTCTTCGGCCGAAGGTCACATGGCATGATTCCCTCACGTCCAACCTGTTATGCTTCACAAAAGTGGAGGGCTGAGCCCATGTCGCTGCCTGACAGATGTCTTGAAGGGTGACACCTCGGGAAAAAGTGGCGGATGTCGATACGGCTCGAGTAGAATGGGCACGTGGAGCCATAGGAGGGTCCAGATGTGCCAGGTTATAAGCCAGAGTGATAGTCTCCGCAACCCATTTGGAAAGGCATTGAGAGGAAACCTGGAGACCCTTGTTGGGTCCAGCGTGACAGACTAAGAGACATTAAATTTTTCTAAAATTTCTAGTCCTGTCTAAATACCAATGCTCTTTTCACATCCAATGTGTGAAGCCTCTTTTCTAAGTCTGAGGAAGGGTACGGTAAGAAAGTAGGCAAAACAATAGGCTGCTATAAATGAAAGGCCAAGACAACTTTCAGCAGAAAGGAAATGTCTTGGTGGAGCACCACTTTGTGAGCAAAGAATCTGATGAATGGTTTAACAGACCTGAGGGCTGAGAGTTCGTTGACTCTTCTGCCTGAGGTAATCGCCAGTAAGAAGGCAGTTTTGTAAGTGAGTAAGTGCAATGGCATAGTGGCCATTGGCTCAAATGGTTTGTCAGTCAGTCTATCAAGTACTAGGGACAGAGATCATTGTGGAGTTGGTCTGCGTACATCTAGATAGGTGTTAGCCAATCCCTTAAAAAAATTCTTAACCTTACGGTTCCGAAAGAACAGCCTTGCCTCTGAGTGCGAGGGCTGATAAGCAACAATAGCAGCCAAATAAACTTTGAGGGCTGACACAGCGAGATCCAACTGTTTTAAGTGCAGGAGGAATTGTAATACAGTAGAGAGACGTGGAGACACGGCAGCCTTACCAATTGTCAGAGTGAATTGCTGAAATTTATCCCATTTATAAGAGTAAACCTACTTAGTGGAAGGTTTTATATAATAATTAAGAATAGCCATTAAACAGGAGAATTCTCCACGTTGTCAAGTGAAGAGCTTCTAGGTCTGGATGGAGAACCTGTTGAGAGCCCAAAAGCAGGAGATCCGGGTGTTTAGGTAGCCTCTGATACTCCGAAGTTATGTCATTGAGTGTGGGGAACCAAGTTTGGCTGGGTCACCACGGGGCTTATTAGTATGGCGTCGACTTTCTGGGTCTGACATTTTGATCATGTCAAAATACGTAGCATGCTCCATGGCCGCAGTTTGGGACACTGGAGCTCGCAAAGGCTCAGTCTCAGGGTCCAATTAGAGGACAGATGACACCTCTTCTTGGACTGGGTTAACAGCAGGTTGCCAGTGAAGAGGAACTGGACTCTGCGTTCGTGTGCACTTTGCAGGCACTGGTGGAAGAGGAACGCTGTAGCCTCTACACATTGAATCAACGGTATCTGCGTAACTCGTCTCCGACTGTGGGAAGTGAGAACGCATCTGTGCGGCCTGTCTATCAGGTTCGACAAGTGTGTCACAAGTCCGAGAGGAACAACATGGACCTCGGGACACTGGAGCCAACTCTCTGGGGCTAATAGACTTTGTAGGAGGCAATATAGTTTGATGAGGAAGATTCAACTCATCAAAGCCAACTGCCGGAGACTGAACATGCTCCAGATCCGTAGTGGAAAAGGGAGGCATAGAATGTTTATTGCTCAGGAAAGTAACTGGGCACCATCCACCTCAGATGCGTGCCAGCAGCCAATGGATGCGACCGACTGTGGTGGGTCGTTGAAGCGAAGCCGCTGCTCATGGCATCGAGCACTGTAATGAGGTGCGGGCTGACCCAGAGAAATCTCCTCCTGCTTGTGGATGCAAGCTCTGTAACGAGGTACAGGCTGCTCCAGAGTATTGACACTCGGACCTGGTCTTGAGCTCCGCAGCGAGGTACAGGCTGAGCCAAAGGCATATTGTTCATGCCATGGATTCGAACTCTGCTATGAGGTGCAGGCTGGTCCAACGATACGGCGTCGTGCATGTGGTTTCGAGCATTATAACGAGGTATGTGCTAAGCCAAAGATCCCTTGTTGCATGCATAGCATACAGCCTCGTAATGAGGTACGAGTTGATGCGAGTAAGCCACATCCATGTTAAACGGGAACTAGCTGTCCAAGCAAGGCTCATGGACATCTGAAGTACTAGAGATCGGTGGAGCCAAATGCTTTGCCGGCTTAGGGACACTCTTGTCCCATCCATGTGCCGGAGGAAGTGGTTCGTTCCTCTGGGGGGATTGAACACACTCTCCATGCCTTTGAACCGTTCCGAGGGAATAAGATTGGTTCTCCTAACCACAATGATGCACACTAGCCTGGTTGGAAGGCTTATGGTGCACGCAGTGGGACTTAAGCATGGTATCGTGCTGCTGAGGAGCCTGCAAACTAGGTGGAAAGACAGAGGGAGAAGAAGGCATCTTATCCCGAACAACATTAGGTGAAGTACCCTGATGAGAATTCGTTGCTGACAAATTAGGTAACTCCACAGGACGTGGCTGAGTGCACGGGATAGGTGCATCTCAGTCCAAATCAGTAGGTTGTGACGAAGGCAAAAACTTCTGAGCAGTAGAAAATTCACCCAAATGATCCTGTATAGCAATAGAATCATTGGGTGCAGCACCAGATAAAAACAGGGAAGTAGGTTTATCGGTTTGTATAACCTTGGACTGCTTAACATGTTTGGCCTTCTTAGCATGTTGCTTAGAGGCCTCCATTTTCTTATGCTTAGGAGTACATGAAGCCAAAATGGCCAAGTGCATATTTGGCACCTTTTTCTCAGGTGGCAATAAAGAACTGCACCACAAAAACTGAGCAAGTCAAGCAGCTCGATTTTTTAAAAGTAGACTTAGCAAACTTTTTACAGTGAACACAAGCACTAGTAATATGTCCTTCTCCTAAACAAAAGACACAATTATCATGACCATCGGCTGTGGGGATTTTAGAACCAAAAGTAACGCAGAACTTAAAGGTTTTAGACTTTCGATCTATCATACAGTCAGTAGCCAAACGGCGAAAAAAAATGATTTTAAAAGAATAAAAATAATAATAAGTTAATGGTCAAATAGAAGTTCCATGATGGGGTCCGTCGCAAAAAGCGCAGTAACGGACCCACCCGACACAAAAGTGAAACTAATAACCCAACAATATAATATTGTTAAGAAAAACGAAGAATAGTTGTAAAAGCAAGCTAAAACAAGCTAACAGTAATAAAACTAAACAGAGAGCAATATTTTTTAACTAAGTTAAAGAAAACGTCCCAATAGTTACGGCACGCAGGAGCCTAGAAGAAACATAACCAGACAAGCGGCGGAAAAAATGGAACTGAGGGAGTGGTGATGCTAGGCATGCAGGGATGGCGCTTTCTTTTGAAAGCAAAGCTTGGAAGAGCCGACCACCGCGCGGGCGGGAAACCCATTAGTATAGATGCTCACGGACTACGGAGGAGAATAGCTGATTACAAAGAAAATGCTCCTATCAAAAACTTCTTTGAATTCTACCTACTTTAACAGAGGTTTAAACAAGTGTATGTGATAGTTAAGAAACATGTCGGCACTCCAAAAACACTGCTTAGAGTTCACTTATTTTTAAGGACATAATCTCATGCCTCCTTCTTCATCTGATTATATCTGACAAGTTGCTGTTCTCTGTGGTCGGATGAATTCCTGATTCATTGTGCTGCCCTGGGAACTGATCAAAGGTTTCAACAAATACAGTACTAATTTACATACCTAGACAAGATTAATACTCTTGACTGATGAGAAACACGAATGGCATATATTTTACCATAACCCCAGCACCCATTTTGCCTAAGACTATTTTAATAAAAACAACAGAAATATTTAGCCACTTAGTATTAACACCTGATTTCAAGCATCAATAGATAGATATCAATAAGTTTATCAATAAGTTATTGACAGACAGACAATATTCTCCACTCAGTCATTAATAAGCTGCAATTTTAAATTTCTGTTTACTACTTTGTGTTGTAAAGCTATGACTTTCTGTTGAAAGATAGACCAAAACTCTTAAACCAAGCATACACCTTGCTTCTGTTAAACAGAAAAATAGTGGGAGGGGGTTAATTATTGGGTGTAAAGAATATTTTGCAGTGCTGTTCTGGTCATTTGATTGCTTCTTGTCAGAGTCCTATCCTGCTGAGTTAAAAGGGACAAGGTCTAGCATAGACTCTGTGATGTCTGTGCTATTTCCCCCTCACTGAAGAAGTACAATATGCATAACACCATATTCCTACATTTTATAATTAATTTGTGAATGCTTCACCTATACATATTTTAATAATTTCTGATTTATCTGATGATATCTGTAATAAAAATTTGCTATATTTCAATAAATGAAAAGAAGGCTGTTTCAATTCAACAACAGAGTGTCACACAATATAGGCCTGTCAGGCACCAGTTTTTACTTCTAACATGTAAGTTAAAGGAAAAGGAATTTATAATGCCGCCTGTGAACGAAACCACTTTTCATACACAAATGTGACCCCCCCCCCAAAAAAAACGGGTAATACAACAGTACATTTACATAAACTAATCCAAACAATCTATGTATTTGACAATGGCAAACCTCACACAGACTGCCTATTGTTGGTTTACATCTTGGAGTTCTTTATGTTGGCTTGTAACAGTGCTCTAGCTGTCAAAGGTTTGACTTGGACTCTAAATAAATGGTTATACAAGTGCTGTGCAGCGATATTGGACTTCTTTGGAAAAGAAAACCTGCTGTGTGTGAATTCAAAAGCTATTAATTTTTCAGTCAAAAATATTCATGCCTACTTCTTTTAATAGAGAAACACTGTGCTGAGCAACTGAGAGATAATGTTGACTAGTGGTACAGAATTTACAATAGAGCAGTTAAAAATAAATTTAGTAGGAGGTCCCCATTATAGCTATAATTTTTTAGAATGTAAAACATTTTAAATATTAATCAAGACAGTGCATCCTCTCTCCCCTTTTCTTAGATAAGTTTTTTCTTTTCCTACTATTTCCCTCCATTTATCAGCTGTGTAGAAATGGTATGGCCAACTAGTATCCCAGTAGTTACTGGTCATATGCTAAACAATGGTCATATGCCGATATGTCGCTTGTCATCTTGCAATAATCTTCTAACCCTAGGGCAGTGATGGTGAACCTTGGCACTCCAGGTGTTCTTGGACTTCAATTTCCAGAAGACCTGATCAGCAAAAGAGCTGACTTGGGATTCTGGTAATTTAAGTCCGAGAACACCTGGAATGCCAAGGTACGCCATCACTGCCCTAGGGCCAAATGCAGCCCCCCAACATTGGATTTATGGCCCCTGTCCCCTAAACTCCCCTATTAAAAAAGTTGTTTAGCTACAGCATGTTGGTATGGAAGCCATTATATTTTCTGGTTTATCTTGCATCTATAATGCAAAAACAAAACAAAAAACAAAACAAAACCACACAACAAACAAAAATATATTTTTTAAAAACCTAGCTCATATTAAAATCAGACTGGTACATCCTAAAATGACAGATGCCAACCTAAGCACAATCCTTTTAAAGGCAAGCTGTATTTATTTTATTTCTGTCCTTGAAATGCGTTAAAATTTCTAAGGGCTTTATGTGATTATTAAAAATTGAGGGAGTGATTTTCTTCCTGATTTTAAGATTTGTAAGAGTTAAAGGTACACTGCTTTTATTTGATTTCAGTTTGGGTTCTGCACAAATTAATTGAGTGTTGACAATCTGAAGTTGGTACAAACAGCTTTAATCACTATACAATGATGCAGTATAATGGTGAAGTATTAGTTTACTTCTTTTTAGTTTTCTTGCTCACTGTAAATAAGGCATACAAACAAATGTATAATTTATGCTGACAGTAATCTTAAAAAGTCATGCTAGTAACCCAATGAATACAGTACTGTAGTTCCTTTGACACAGGTGGTAGGAAAAATAATAATGTCTGAAACGGAACATGTTTTACAGATGAAGAACATAAAATAATTATACAGTGTGTACCACTGTTTTCCTAGAAAAGAATATATATATTTTCAGATATATTCCTGGAAGAAAAACAGGGGTGGGGCTACTATGATGGAACAAGGAGTTGAATTTTTAAAATACCATGTTGCCTCTGGCTTATTTAATAGTAGGCTTTTGCATACTTAAGATCTGTCATGTCTTCCTTAATCATCTTTTCTGCAACACCATATTCACACAAATAAAGGTGCATACTTCAGCAAAACCTATTTTCAAACAAGAGATTCATTCTATCCTATTCACCTTGCGATTCAAGAGCATGTTCCACACTTTTTGTAACAAATGTTCTCATGTCCTCCATTTCCTCTTATGTTATGTCACAGGAATACAATTCAAAATTGTCATAGGCTATGCATTCAAGAGGATATACAGTGTGGTGCAGTGGATAGAACAGTGGTGGCAAACCTATGGAATGCGTGTCAGAAATGGCACTCAGAGCCCTCTCTGTGGGCACACACGCTGTTGCCCCAGCACAGTTTGCCCCGCCCCTCTGCCCAGCAGCCCAATGGGAATGCTTCCTCCATCCCCCCAGCACCGAGTTCACCCACCCCTCTGCTCAGCAGCCCAATGGATGTGCTTCGTTCCTCCCCCAGCACAGAGCTCACCCGCCCCTCTGCTGCGCAGATTGTAGCCTGTTGAGTTTGGGCCCTTTGTCTCTAAAAGTTTTGCCACCACTGGGATAGAGTAATGAACAAAGACAAGACCTGCGTTCAGTTCCCTGCTCAGCCATGGAAACTCACTGGGGTTGTAGAAATGGTAAAGCCACTTAAATACTACCTTACTTACTTTGAAAGCCCTGTTAGGGCTGCTCTAAATCAGTTCCAACTTGATTGCAAATATCAACAATTGCCTTCTGGTAAGAAAGGAGTGATTGCTTGTGAAGAAAGTGGCCAGACACAATGTTGAAGCATCCCATACTGCGACTTTCCTTGGGAATTTTTAAGCAGACTTTTTAGGTGGCGTCTGTGTTTCAAATTTTTTCTCCATGATCATAAAACAGGTCATCTAGGTATTCAAAGATGTTAAGCCCCAACAGTGTACCTTACATCCTTCCAGGAATGTTTACAGAAGGCATGGGCAAGTCTGGCCTCTCAGATTTTGTGAGACAAGCTGTATAGCCGGAATATCCAATGGAAAACAGTGTTGGAAGTTGATGACCAAAATCATGAACAAAACATGGCCAGATTTGCCAGCCCTGCTTTATGGCACAATATATAATCCAAAATACTATACATGTTATAGAAATATTAAATTATTATGAGCATGTCTATGACAACGTGTTTACACTCATATCCTACTTTAGAGATGGGACCAAAATCCTATTGCTTAACTTGGCCTGCAAAAGGCAAACAGAGTAATTTGCAGTAGCTCCACAGTGGGATTTTTGGGCAAGGGACTGTGGTGGCACAAGTGGTTAAGATACTGAACTTGCTGACTGGAAGGTTGGCAGGACAGCCGTTCAAAACCCGAGTACTGCACGACGGAGTGAGCTCCCGTCTTTGTCCCAGCTCCTGCCAACCTAGCAGTTCAAAAGCAAGAAATTGCAACTTCGGTAGGAAGGTAAACAGTGTTCCGTGTGCTCCGGTGTCTAGTCATGCCTGCCACATGACCACAGAAATATCTGCAGAAGTAGACAGCGCTGGCTCTTCGGCTTTGAAACAGGGATGAGCACTGAACCCTAGAGTCGGATACGGCTGGCTTTTGGGCAAGGGAAACTTTTACCTTTACCTAAATAGATACCACTTTAGTGGGAAGGTAAAAGCGTTTTGTGCACTCTGGTGTCTAGGCATGCCAGCCACATGTCCACGGAAACATCTGCAGACGCTGACAGCACTGGCTCTTTGGCTATAAACAGAGTTGAGCACTGAACCCTAGGGTCAGATATGACTGGCTTTCAAGCAAGGGAGACATTTACCTTTACCTTAGCAACTACCTTGACTGGCTGTGATTTTGAGGCATGTGCCAACTAACTAGACTGATGTACACCCATAAATCCCAGCCCACTCACTATTTGCAAACCAAAGGCTACCATATGTTACACCACTTACCTTCAAAGATACAAACAGCCAAAAGGAGTTTGGCAATTGAGTTTTAAAATGTGTGGATGCCATTCCACACTGATGAAGTCTAGCTATATTCATTCTTCAAAATTTATTCAAATGTTGCAAAGAGTTCTGATTTATTTTACACATGTTAATTAGGATAATAGACTTAAGTTGCAATCCTATACTTATTTGCTAGGAGCTCTCATTCAGCTCAGATATATTTATTTCTGAGAAGAAAAACACATGACTGCAAGTTTTAAAAATTACAGTGCGAGCATATACTTAATTAGTCAAAATTAACACAAGGTGGGTTTCCTGGAGTTGACTCTCTGGCATGTGGCATGGAATTGCAGACAAAATTGGGGTGGGGGGGGGGGGGAAGAGAAGAAGTTTAGCTTGAATTTACCGGTAGTAAAAGAAAAAGTGTTTGTTGTAACCCAGTCTAACATCATTACTGAAAACTGAGGGAGTGATTTGCTTTCTGATTTTAATACTTCTCAATTCTTTCTATGCCAAGCCAAGCCACAAGGGAAATACTGTAGTCTTCTTTTCATTTTGATGATTATTTTAAAAGAACCTCCATTTGTACTATGCTCAGAGGGGAAAAAGCAGGGAAAATTTAAAGCTTTATTTTCTCTTTAAAGGTACTTACAGGTTGAGGGATAGCTTTTGGTTCAGTGGACTTCACGTGCAGGTGTGTCATCATAGCTTGCAGGCGCTCTTTGTCTTTTGAAAGCTGAACGGGAAAGAAAAGTTACTTTAGTGAACAGAATCCAAAACTGTGTTTCTTCTCTAATTAGACATTTCTGCACTATAGCTGGCCCACAACAAACAAACAAACACCCCTCAACATACTATTAGTTCTCATTAGGTTGAAAATGTTATATGATCTCCCGCTCCTTGAAAAAAAAGTTTTAAAAGTGAAACAAAATTCTTGGTGCTGGATGTCAGCTTTTTGAAAAACAAAATGCTTTATTTTTTTTACTGAACTGGGGCTAGACCAGCTGCCACCTGTGACTTCACTGCAGCACTGACAGCTAAAAGATCTTAATGAAATAATAATTACAATTTGCCATACAGATTCATGAATTTGAGCCAAAATGGTGGGAAATGAGGTGGAGGGAGGCACCCCCGTGCTTGATTTGAAATTTAGAATAAGCCTAGCAAACTCTCCTACATTTATAATCATTTCTGCCATACACACCAAACTTCATCATTTCCTAAAAGGGGAACTACAGAAAGCTTTTAACAAAGGGAGTGTGTATTGAATGAAGGTGGCTAACCTGGCACCTACTACAGTATGTCAGGTACCATTCTTGTTACGAACTGTTTGTTTGTTGACCAACTGATGCCTCTCTGGCAAATGAGATAATTTTGAACGACATTGCTTCTGGCATATCTATGGAAGTGAGTTTACGATACAAATCCAACTAGGGTCTCTTGTTAAAATTGCATTGCTACAGTCAGTTTTTCCTCAACTACCCATATTCTAAGATTTCCAGTCAGATTGTGAAACGTCCGGGCAGGCCTATTCATCCATATTTCAAAGTTATATATAACTACTTTTTAAAAAGTTCAGAATGATGTTTTAAAAAGGTAAAACTCTTAACACAATTTAAAACAGGTAATTAAAACAGAGAGCAATAGCAACTGCGCTTATATACCATCCCATTGCACTTAGAGCTCTCTCTGGACAGGTCACAAGGTAATCAACTCTTTGCCCCCAACATATTGGGTATTCATTTAACTGACCTTGGAACGACTGAAGTCTGAGTCAATGTTAAGCCCACTGGGATCAAACTCAGATCACAAACAAAGTGCTAGGCTGCAGTCCTGCAGCTTAACCGCTGTGTCATGGGGACAGTGGTTAAGTTGCATACTGCAGCACAAAACTGCTCATGAATTGAGTTCATGGATAATGAAAACAGCAGAAATACTTCTTTGCGATTATTTTGTCTTAATGAGAACCAAGTATTAATGGCTTAAGTAACAGAAGCCAAATAAAGGAAACATAGCATTTAAATATTTCCAGAAAAAGAGGAAGCCTTTCACACTTCCCACGGGACAACATTCTGAGGCTTTGGAAAGGGAACAAAAGGGCCTTCATACAGTATTGAACCATAGGGGGCTGGGTTTTGATGATAACTTTCAATGACGTGTCTAAGATTCCATTCAAGAAGTTTTTAGTCCTCATCATTTCAGAAAAAGATAGGGAAATAGCTGAGGTCCTGATAACCGTCTATGCAGCTACAGATTCACCTTTATTTATTTATTTCATAACATTTCTATACTGCTCATTTGGGTGGTATCCCACTCTGGGCGGTGTACAAGCAGATATCAAATAACATGACAGAATACACAAATCAAAACAGACAACCAACAAATACGTCTCAAAATAAAATAAAATAACTGGCATCTGAGGGCATAGGGCAGGAGTTCTCAACCTTTTAAAGCCGAGGTCTGGGTCAAGCTCCCTCAGACAGCTTTGGGGGCCGGATGGCCATTTTGCCCTTCCTCAACCACATGACACTTCCTGGTGTGGTGGAAGGAGGGGGGCGCACCTGAAATGACATCGCAGGCCGCATCCAGCCCACGAGCTGCAAGTTGACAATCACTGGCACAAGGAATCAACCTGGCTGACTTAATTTACAGCTAAAGGGACAACACCGTGAAAGGCCTCCTTGAACAAAAGAGTTTTAAATTGCTTTTTAAAGATAGCCAGTGATGGGGCCTGACACAGCTCCACTGGTAGAGTTTTCCACAGTGTTGTTCCCGCCACTGAGAAGGCTCAATTTCTAGTTAAAGAATTTCGAGCCATCCTTGGGGTCAGCACCTGAAGCTGCGCAGACTGACAAACGGGTGATGCGGGGAGTTATACTCTCAAAGGGCTTTACTTTATGAAGATCTGGTCCTTGGACTCCAAGTTCATCATCCCCAACCAGAACGGTCAATAGTCAGAGAGGATGGCTACAGGCTTTCCAAACATGGAATGGAATATTGTCTCTTTTTTAAAAAGCCATCCTAATTAATGGGACCTTTGTGTGTATGAGAGAGAGAGACACGGGGAGAGCTGAGAACTAGTTCATGAGTGCAATCGGATGAATAAGTCGTAGGGGGGGGGGACCCCGTCACACAGAGGTTGTACCACATGCTTGGCCATTAGTTTGAAAGAGTTGATCAACAGATTCCAGCTGCTTATGGTTTTGAAACTGTCAAAAATATATGTGTTTAAAAATATTTCAGAGGTGCAAGGACACGTGTCTGGGCTCATGAACCTTTGCGTTGCCTACTAGATCCTCTTTTCAGCTGTGTAATGGCTTGTCTTTCTCGCAAACGTTTAATGAAAACAATGGGGGTTGGTTGCATCAGGTTTCAAACGTTACTCTCAAAGGGGCTTGAAATGAATGCATCCTTTTTTTGAGGTGAGGATTGGATACCTTCACTGAATTCCTACACAATTCATTTATTGAAAATAATTTCTTCCTTCCCTACAAGAAAATGTTTAGAGTGGTTGAACAAAACACACAACTAGCACCGATAGCTCAGTACAGGAGCATCAATTGCAGTAGTTCTTTATAACGATTGGAAATTGAAAATACTCCAGTGGGAGGACATAATATTTAGCCATCTCAGTTCTGTACATTAATAATCAATTTTGAATGCTAGTCATAAGAGCTGGCTTTCTGGTATAGAAAGTGGCCAGCTAAAGCGCCACAAAAGACAAAATACTACCCAGCCCATTCCATCAATCTCATCTCCTTTTGCTTGGGCAAGTTTTCCTTCATCAGTTCACACATTAAATACAATACAAAATATTATTTTTAATATAAATACATCCCCCTTCTTAACATCCAGTTTTAGAATGTATATTGTTTCTGGTTATGCCAGTGCTACTAAAAGCATACAAAAGGATCCTCATTCTGTAATCAAAGGGATGCACTGGAACGGTGCTGCTGCAATTTAAACCTAATTAATTATTCGCCCATCCCTCCACTTGCTCTTTCAAGTCACATTACATGCAGTTTGGGAAAAAATTATTCTTTTTATATCAGCCGCTAACTTTTTACTGCAGTGAAGTTTATAGAAAATAGATTTCTGGGGCACACGTAATCAGATACCTACTGTGAGGGCAGGAATTTGAAGTGAAATGTAGGGAAAGCCTTCTGGTTTCAAGGAACAGTAGGTGAAGTATCAAGGGATTCTTTAGCTTGCTTTTCTGTCGGTCAGAAATCACAACCCGTAACTCCACCAGCAACTCCCTGTTATTCAGTGAGATCATTCAGAAGAATTCACAAGGGCTTGTGAGGCCATGGTTAAGAGAGCAAGCTCTCGTCAACCTGAATCTCCCAAGGTCAAAATGATAGTTACCCAATGGTAGCCCAGTGGAAGGGGAAATAAACTTGATTGCTAACCAAGCGCTTTAACATACATGTGTAGACACTTACAGTCCATGCCTAAATCTGTACGGCACAGTTACCAGCCACAGTTAGCAATCTGCAACAGCATTTTGGACCCACTGGAGTTTCCGAATACTTTCCAAAGGCAGCTCTGTCTACAAAAGTGATGGCGAACCTTGGCAGTCCAGGTGTTCTTGGACTTCAATTACACCCAAGGCAGCACTCCTGCTGATCTGGGCTTCTGGGAATTGAAGTCCAAGAACACCTGGAGTGCCAAGGTTGGCCATCACAGGCCTAGAATGTGTCACAATAAATAAACCTGCTGGGACGTAACTAAGGTGTGTGTCATGGTGGCCAGATCAGACCTCTCCAGGAACAAGTACAGTTGAAGCACTAGTTTTAAATGTACAAATGGCCATTGCTCAAACATGGGTATCCAGGCTCACAGACAAATCCAGGAGCATACCCAAACTGCACATCTGTGTTCAGGGTGTTGGGAAACACTCATCTAGATAATCCACCTCATCCAGGAACCCCTGAAGTTGAAAAGATATAATCTGTTTAAGGACTGTTCCCAAGAATGGAACATTAGAGACTGGGCGGTGATTATCCAATACTGTAGGATCTAAGGAGGGCTTTTTCAAAGATGGTTTTACTATTGCCTCCTTTAAACATGCAGGGATCCTACTCTGCTATAAGGAGAGATTCATTCACCACTCCTCCTACCCACTCAGCCAGTCCCTCACTGGCAGCTTTTACAAGACAAAACTTATAGTCCAACCGAAATGTGGTAGCCCTCACCCACCAAGGTTTCTGTCCACATCACCAGGCAGCAAAAACTGAAACTTGTGCATTACCCCAGGACAAGCAGAAGCCATAGTCACATTTGCAGGATCAGTATCAAATGCAGCAAACAAGTCTGAACAATTTTGCCTGCATAGTGTTGGTTGACTTTTTCACGGTGAGCTACAGTGTGGTCTGCAGTCTTCTCCTGTGGGCAAACATGTAGTAAACCCTCAACTACTAAAAATAGCTTCACCAGATAATACTATTCAGACACAATGGTCATTCTTCTTTGCCACTACTACTGCCATAGAATAGGTCTTCCAATGGGCCCTAGCCCATATTCAACCAGATTCACTCAAAGTTTCCATCCCATTTGTTTCATTCCCACCAGTTCGCCAGTAAACGAGTGGACCTGTTTGACTCTGCTTTGTGGACAGGAATGATTGTGTTAATAGCCCTGGCCTTTGACACAATCCAAAGATCAACCAGGGTTTTAACAGAATCACCTGCCAAGGTGACCAAAAATTCCCCAAGCACTATCAAGAAACTGAAATATTTCTGTTGGGAGGCTTTTTATGCTAGCCAAAGTGGGTACTGCAGTGGCTCAAGTCGCTAAGACGCTGACTGGGAAGCGGAAGGTCAGCAGTTCGATTCCCAAGTACTGCAGGATGGAAATGAGCTCCCGGCTTCATCCTAGCTCCTGCCAACCTAGCAGTTCGAAAGCAAGAAATTGCAAGTAGATAAATAGGGACCACTTCGGTGGGAAGGTAACAGCGTTCCGTGCGCTCCGGTGTCTAGTCATGCCTGCCACATGACCACGGAAACGTCTGCAGAAGCAGACAGCGCTGGCTCTTCGGCTTAGAAACAGAGATGAGCACTGCACCCTAGAGTCGGATACGACTGGCTTTCGAGCAAGGGAAACCTTTACCTTTACCTTTAAACTGACTTCTCTGAAATTGCATTAAAGATAAGCAAGTAGTAATCTTTAATAAATGCATGGTCCCTAGATAACATCAGAAGAAGGGAATGGTAAACCACTTCTATATATTATCTATCTAAAAATCCTGGCAAGAGTCACCGTAATTCAGTACTGTATTGACTTGAGAACACACAATTATTATGGTTGTTATTATTATTATTTAGTTTGATGGGTGATATCATCAAACCTTACAAGCAAAAGTCAAATCATACTATTGCTCAACTTTTTTCATATATATGCCCTGTTGGAAATTTACAATTGCTACATGTTTTATTTCCTCACTGAAATGGCACTAAAATACTTTTCACAATAGCAATAAGCCATCATAAGTATGATTGTGCAGAAATTAACATTTAGAAGGATGTCTGGACAAAAAGTAGTTAATTTGTGATATGAGAAGATAAAAGGGAATTTAAAAATATAAATCATAGTTATCAGGGAAAAGTAACAACAAAAAGTTTAAGTGTGTTTTTGCTGATTTTTTTTTCTATAACCATTTGAAGCTGTAAATGACTAACTCAGTAAAATTCCAAATGTAATTATCTTCTGCACTTAGCCCACGGCTTTCTATATATCTCTACATTACCATCTTGCATATAAAATAGGGTGGTTTTTTTCTTCTTTTTTGAAGAATGGTAACTATATAATGTACATTATTGTTTTAATTTGTCTGCTTTAGGAATCATTTTGCCCACTTTCTTATACACAGAGGAAGTCAACCCGCTCGGAACACCAAGGCATAGACAGATGGGGCTGCAGTAATAATTAAACTGCACAACTTTATAAACTCTTAAAGTTTACTCTCTTAATGAATCATACATGGATCTGATTATATAAAAATATAAATTAGCATCATATTGGATAGAAAAACAGCTATCTATCTTTGAAATTAGATACAGGAAAATATAATTCCCCTCCCCTATGATCTCCAATTTAGTCTTAAATAAGCTTTCAAAATTGGCCTTGTTCATTACCTTATTTCCCCGGTTCTATACAATGGAATAAAGCATAATACCAAGCACCAAAATCAAAACTTAAATTGTTTCTTTCTTTAAGCTATACAGAGTATCCCAAAAGTCACCACACATAGAGGAAATGAGAAATTGTAGCAAAATGTACCTTTATGTAAAAAATATTCATGGCAAAATTTTACAAAATATTCTCTACGTGTTGGCCACCTCTTTTTTCTCTCTCTCTCTCTCTCACACACACACACACGCACACAAAGTCCTCTCCCCCACTCATGGTGAACACATTCCAAGATATCTGCTGTTATGCAATTGTTCCTATGTATGGCAACTTTTGGGACACCCTATATTTTCAAAAATCACACAGATAATGTTAAACAATTTGTGTCACTCGAGCTTCTAATTTCATTTCAATCTATAGTAAGGAAAAAACCAGGTGTGATCCCTGTAACTCTTCTTACAACTTTTTAAAAGGTCTTTTTCCAAATTAAAACTGGGGGGAAAAAAGGCAAATTTCATTTTCATTGACTCAATTCATACTAAGGCAAAATTAACATAAAATGTCGTCTTTACCTGCAGCTCTAACTGTTGTACAACCTGCATTTGTACTCTACACTGGGCCGTACTTCTATCATCCAGCGCATGCTCACTGTTGAGATGTCTGCAACAACACACAAAAAATCATTAACTGAAATGAATAAACAAAATGGTTAAATAATGTAAGTACCAGGATGATGAAACAGGCTAAATGTTGCCTGGAGAGTCTGGATTAGTATTTATTTTTTTAAAATCACCACTCTCCTGTTTTTAAAAGTATTTCCTTGCAACTCTATTGCATTTCCCATAAAATGTTATTTCACATCAAACACAAAACTCGGCAGAAAATGTGTTTTCTTAAGTCGGAATAAATAAAATACGATTAATAACATAATTGAGAAACCAAAGAAGGCATATTTTTACATTTATGTGGTAAAATGAGGCTGGATAAAAGAATGCACGTGGCAGCTTCATAATAGATTTAACACACTTGCAAGGCTAAAGCCAAATATAATTCTAGAAAATAATGAGGGATAAAACATAATCATGCAGGAGGAAATCATGACCAATTTATGTACTGACGAGAAAAAGGAAAATTGCTTTTTTTAAATAAAAAAACCTGTTTTGAATAGCTTTGTTCATGAGACAAATTTAATTCAAGCAAATAGTGTTTTGT